>JACVTC010000089.1:0-150000 GCA_016946835.1 Neocallimastix lanati (nom. inval.) | reverse complement strand
GATGTTATTTATTGTAATATAAATTATAATTTATTATTAAAAATATGAAATAATAAATTTAATAATCAGTACATTTTAATAAATAATAATTTGAAATAAAAATTTTTGATTTTCCAATATCTGTTATCCAATAAAATTTAGTTTTATATGTATATAATTAAAATATATATTATATTTTCAAATAATACGCTTTTTACAAAAAAAAAAAAAAAATATTAAAATATTTTAAAATATTATTAGTAATTTTTTTGTAAATTATACATTATTTATAGTAAAGAAAAATCTTTTATTTTCTCTATTATTTTTATTTATTACTATTATTTTTTTTTTTTTTTTTCATTTTTATTTTTCATTTTTATTTTTCATATATTGTATTACTTTTTATTTTTTTTTTTGATACATAAATTTTAAATATTATAATAAATTTTTATATATAATAAAAGAAACTAATTAATTAGTAAATATATGAACATCATCCATCAAACATAAGTCAGTAATAAAAATTTAAATTTTTTCGTTGGAAACTTAATTTTATTTTTTAAATACATTTTATATATATATATATATATATTTTTTTAAAAAAAAAAAAAAAAATGGCGGAAGAAATTGAATATGAAGCTTTGGATGCCGATGTATTTATATTGATATATATAAATAATTACCAAATAATTTTCTTTATATATTAACAATTATGTAATCCTTTTTTTATAAATTAATTTTTAAAAATGATATATTTATATTATATATATATATTAAAAATAAGTTTCTCCAACTTACACAAGTTACATCAAATACAACAATTAAAATTACTGAACCTTTTGAAGATTTAGACCCATATATTTCATTATTAGCTATATCCAATAAATATGGATTTTTAATTATTGGTAGTTCAGAAGGTTTTATATATACACAAATTAAAGATTGTATTAATCAGTTAACTTCAGAAGAAGCAAAGGAGGATAATGTAAAATCAGTTGAACTTCGAAATAAAATTAATGTAAAAATTGATGAAGCGAAAGTTCAACAAATTGCCTTATCAGAAGATCAGCTTACTCTAATAATTGGTTTAAAAAACAATAAGATTAAATTATATAATATTAGTCAATTAATTAATGAGGTAAAAAAATAATATAAAATTTCTATTTTTTTTTTTTTATGTTGTTGTTTGCTTGCTTGCTTGAAATTTATAGAAATTTTAAAATTAAATTAATTTAAATATCTATTATGAAATTTAACATTTTTTTTTGTTTTCGATATCTCATATTCTAATTTAAAAAAAAAAAAAAAAAAAAAAAAAGAAGGAAAATACAAAATTTTTTAAGGAATACAGTTATGAATCATCAATAAAATCTATTAGATCTAATCCAAAAAATAACAACACTTTTGCTGTATTATTGGAAAATAATAAATTAAAAATTGAAAATTACAAAGACAATTCAACTATTGAATTAACAAATGATTCCACATCAAGTAATTGAAATTATTATTATTATTATTATTATTATTATTATTATTATTATTATTATTTAATTTAAATGTAATTATTTCAAAATTATATTTATATTTTTTTTTTAAAAATATATATTTGTAAATTTTAGTGGCATGGAGTCTCGATGGTGAATTTATATTCACTTGTAACAATCAAGGAGAAATTGAAAAATTGTCAATGTCAAAGGAGAAATCCCAAACTATTGCATTACCTGCATCATTGGAAAATTTTAAAAGTATATTATTATTTCAATATATAATAAATGTTGCATTAGTTCCTATGGAATTATATAATAATATTAAAAAATAATTAATAATGTAATATTATATAATATTAGTTATATTTATTGTTCTTCAAAGCGATGACGTAATTTCCGCTTTATATTTTAATAAAGAAGAAAGTATAATTAGTACCTGTATATTTATTGGGGTTAAGGTAACGTAAAAATTTCAACATTATTTAATTATAAAAATTATTATATTAATTAAATAAGATATTTAATAGATATTTAATATATATATATATATATTTAAATTTATATTGATTATTTAAGAATAATAATATTAAAATTATTAAATGTGAAGATCCATGCTACGGTGATTATGATAAAGAACAATGCATTTTAGTAAACAATCTATCTCAAATGTAAAAATAAAAAATAAAAGATATAATAAAAATAATAAAAATAAATAAAAAAATAAAATAAATAAATTATTATTAAAAGTTTTTATTAAACTATATTGAAATTTATTATTTCATAATTATTAAAACAAATATTTTTTATCGCAATAAATTTATAATTACAGATCTAAAAATTATCCAAGTATTCTATGTTTTGGAAATACTACTAGTCCTGATATCGGTATTATTGGTGAAAAAAATAGTGAATGGTCAAATTGGACATTCCCAGACAACTATCAAGTTAGTGTACCATTAGGTGCAAATGATGAGGATTGTTACCCTTATGGTATGGTTGTTGATTATACTTCAGATATTAAATTACCAGGAGCTACTCCTGACGAGCCAGAAAAGGAACCTGTACCAATTTTATGGATTTTTGATAGTTTTGGTAGATTAAATGGTTATCATTGTGTTATATCAGATGATAATGAAAAATGTTCCTTAATGACTACACCAATACCAATTCCACAATATACTGAAGGTAAAATTTTAAATATAAACATATATATATTTTTAATAAATTTTAAAGTACTGATTTTTTCTTATTGTTATTTTTTTTTCTTTTTCTTTTTTTTTCTTTTTTTTTTTTTATTAATTTACAGCTTTATCTTCTGAGCAACAAAAACAAAAGTTGGGTTTTGTAAGGAATTTATTATTATTTTTATTATGCTTTATTATAAAAAAAAATAATAAATGAACTATATAAGGATGTACTTATAATTTTTTAATTATTTTTCATGTATTATATTAATTAATAGGGTTCTAGCCTTTTAAATAATAGTACATACAAACCTTCAACTGGATTTAGTTTTGGTTTTTCAAAAACTGATGACAAGTCAACTTCTTCAAACGTTGGCTTAACACCTAAAACTGAAAATAAGCCAGTTTCTAATGGTTTTAGCTTTGCTATTCCAAAAACTGAAGAGAAGCCAGCTTCATCTGGTTTTAACTTTGCTACACCAAAAACTGAAGGTAAGCCAACTTCTGCTGGCTTTAACTTTGCTTCACCAAAAGCTGAAGGTAAGCCAACTTCTGCTGGTTTTAGCTTTGCTATTCCAAAAACTGAAGACAAGCCAGCTTCAGCTGGTTTTAGCTTTGCTATTCCAAAAACTGAAAATAAACCAACTTCTGCTGGTTTTAGCTTTGCTATTCCAAAAATTGAAGATAAGCCAGCTTCATCTGGTTTTAACATTGCTACACCAAAAGCTGAAGATAAGCCAGTTTTATCTAATTATAGTTTTGCTAAATCTAAAGCTGAAGAAAAGCCTATGTCTACTGGTTTTAACTTTGCAACAACAAAGGCTAATGAAAAACTAGGGGGTTCTCCATTTAGTGGACTTGGTATTTCAAAGCCAGGAGAAAAACCAGTTACTGGTTTTAATTTCATGAATTCCTCAACATCAACAGGATTTAATTCAATTAATGTAAAAGATAAAGAAATTAATGTTAAATCAAGTGAAACAATCAGTTCATTTAAGTCTTTACCAGTATCTTCTAAATCTCCATCCTTTTTATTTAACAAATCTAATGAGAAAAAAAATGAAGAAAATAAAACTACTGGTATTACACTTAATACATCAAATCAAACTTCAAAGTTAAATGGATTTGCTTTTAAGACAACAATAGATAAAAAGGTTGAACCACAAAAAGCTGAAGTCAAAAAAACTATACCAACAAAACCAGTCATAAAAGGTAATGTATAAATATTCTAAATAATAATAATAATTTATGTATTTATGTATATATGAATAAAGGTATTTATTATATTTTATTAATGTTTTATTTAATGTATAATATATATTAAATATCCCATATAAATCAAAATGAATTAGAACCAAAAGTTAAGATTAAACCTCCATCATCTTCAAACTATAATCATAGATTTGTTGAATCATTTAATAATAATTATTTAAAATTTAGTGAAGAAATTGAAAACTTCAAAGAGAAAATTAATACTACTATTAAAAATATTAATGACTTTAAAATTGAAACTTGCTCTGAATTAAGTAAAACAGACTTAGCTGATTGCAGTTTAAGTAATGGTGATTCCATTAGCAATGAAATTAAAGAACTTCAAGGCAAAGTTGATAATATTAATGATGAAACTATTAAAGTTAATGACAGTAGACTTAACATTTTAACTGAATTAGTTAAAATTGAAGCTAAAAAAACTGAAATTTTTAAATTATTAAATTCGATAAAAAATAATTCTTATAAGAAAGTTAATATGGAATTAGGTCTAAGTCCTGAAATTGAAGAAGCACAAAGTAAAATTAGATCAAAAGTATTTAAAATTGAAAATGATATTAAGGATATTTCAGAAATAATTATTAATTTTAGAAAGAAATTAAATAAAAAAGCTGATTTAATTATGGAAGTTCCAGATTTAGATAAAATTTATAGAAGTATTTTGTATATTACTCAACATACTATAAAAATTTCTAATAGTTTAAGAACTTTTGATATTGAAATTAGAAAATATGAAAACGATTTAGTTCTCAATAATAAATCATTATTATTCAATTCATCAAAACAAACTCAAAAAATAGAAAAATCTTTAGAACCAATTTTATATAATAATTTATTAAAGAACGAAAATAAGAATGAAATTAAAGATACCTCAAATGAAAAAAAGATATCTCAAAAAATTCAATTTAAGAGTTTACTTAAAATTGCATTAACTTCTGGAAGAAATACATTTTTAAATGATAATGTTAAGAAAGTTGATTCTATTACTATTGTTAGACAAGATGATACTGAAGACGAAGAAAGTGAAGATTATAGTGATGGAAAAGAAAATAATTTATCACAAAAACATTATGATAGTAGTGAATATGATACTAATGAAGATTTTGATGAATATCTTAAAGAAAGCAATGAAAATGATGGTAATGATGATGAGGATAATGATATTATTGATGATGAATTTGATGATGAATATGATAAACCAGCATTAAATGGATTTAATTGGGCTGCTGCTGGTATGAAGAAACCTGTAGACCCAGAAGGTACATGGGAATGTCCATCATGTATGGTAAAGAATAAACCAGATGCTACCCAATGTATAGCTTGTGAAACTGATAAACCTGGTGCTAAAAAGTCTGATGATCTAAAAACTGTTCCTACTTTTGGATCTAATAAATTAGGAATATCATTTGGAAAACCATCTTCATCTAAACCTACTGATAGTTCAACTCCATCAACAAGTGGATTTAATTGGGCCGCTGCTGGTATGAAGAAACCTGTAGATCCCGAGGGCACATGGGAATGTCCATCATGTATGGTAAAGAATAAACCAGATGCTACCCAATGTATAGCTTGTGAAACTGATAAACCTGGTGCTAAAAAGTCTGATGATCTAAAAACTGTTCCTACTTTTGGATCTAATAAATTAGGAATATCATTTGGAAAACCATCTTCATCTAAACCTACTGATAGTTCAACTCCATCAACAAGTGGATTTAATTGGGCCGCTGCTGGTATGAAGAAACCTGTAGATCCCGAGGGCACATGGGAATGTCCATCATGTATGGTAAAGAATAAACCAGATGCTACCCAATGTATAGCTTGTGAAACTGATAAACCTGGTGCTAAAAAGTCTGATGATCTAAAAACTGTTCCTACTTTTGGATCTAATAATTTAGGAATATCATTTGGAAAGCCATCTTCATCTAAACCTACTGATAGTTCAACTCCATCAACAAGTGGATTTAATTGGGCCGCTGCTGGTATGAAGAAACCTGTAGATCCCGAGGGCACATGGGAATGTCCATCATGTATGGTAAAGAATAAACCAGATGCTACCCAATGTATAGCTTGTGAAACTGATAAACCTGGTGCTAAAAAGTCTGATGATCTAAAAACTGTTCCTACTTTTGGATCTAATAATTTAGGAATATCATTTGGAAAGCCATCTTCATCTAAACCTACTGATAGTTCAACTCCATCAACAAGTGGATTTAATTGGGCCGCTGCTGGTATGAAGAAACCTGTAGATCCCGAGGGCACATGGGAATGTCCATCATGTATGGTAAAGAATAAACCAGATGCTACCCAATGTATAGCTTGTGAAACTGATAAACCTGGTGCTAAAAAGTCTGATGATCTAAAAACTGTTCCTACTTTTGGATCTAATAAATTAGGAATATCATTTGGAAAACCAACTCCAACTGAGGAAATAAAATCAGATGAAACCCCAAAACCATTTGAATCAAATAGTATAGGATTTTCATTTGGAAATTCTTCATCTACTGAAAATAAAAATGAAGAAAAGAAAAAAGATTTTGAAACCTCATTTGGTTCAACAGAATCAACAAAGTCAAATATTGGATTTTCATTTGCAAATTCTAATTATACTGAACAAAAGAATGATACAAATGAAAAAATAGATAATATTAATCAAGAAAAAGATCAAAATAATAAAAATAATGACGAAGATTTAGATATAGATACAACTACAGAAAAAATAGGTAGTCTGGGAGGAAATTCCTTTGGTTTTAATTCATCATCAAAGAATGAAACACATAATGTTTTTGGTATATCAACAACAAAATCAACTACTACTTCAGTTTTTGGTCAAACCTCAGATAATAATTCCAGTTCATTTAATTCATTCGTTTCATCTAATACAACTACTTCAGCATCACCATTTAATAATAGTAATACATTTACGAAGAATGCAGCATCAGTATTTGGCAATAATAATACATTTTCAAATAATAATACAACAAATTCAGTATTTAATAACAATAGTTCGACTTCTAATTCCTTTGGAAATTCAGTAGTTACACCTTCATTTGGTCAGTCATCCTTTGGTCAATCGTCTACTTTCAATAAACCAGCATTCGGTCAAACAACTGCGTTTGGTCAATCAACTTCCAATAGTGTATTCGGTCAAACATCATCTATTGGCAATTCTGTGATGAATTCAGGTTTTAGTTCTTTTACAAACCAAAATAATCAATCTACCTCTGAAAAACCAGTATTCGGTTCATCTACTCAAATAGGTTTCGGTAATACTTCTATGCTAGGTATGAATTCTGCATTTGGTACACCTTCAGCGTTTGGAAGTGGTTCAACATTTTCATCTGTAATGAATACATCCAATTTAGGCTCAGGAAAAGGATTTAGTGCATTCTCAAAGTATTTATATAAATTATATATAAAATTAATAATATTGTTTAAATAAATAAATTATAATTTTTTTACTTACGTATTTATTTTTAATTTGTAAAATTTTTGTATTTATAATGTATATATAATATAAATTATATGATTACAGTAATAATGAAACATCGTTCTCTTCATTAGCTCATTCTAGTAATAATAACAATGGTGAAAGTATCTTTGGTAATGGTGGATCATTTGATACCAGTAAAAAGTAATATATTTAAAATTGTATATAATTATTGATAAAAAAAAAATATAAAAATTATATATATAATATTATATTATATTATGCGATATTTTATATATACATTAAAGACTTATTAAATATTTTATTTATATTTTATTTACATAGTCAATTCGGATTTGGTAACTCAGGAATAAAGTAAATTTTAATAATTATAATATAATTAGAAATCAAATTATTAAATATAAAATTATATATTCTAATTTTGAATTTAAAATATTTTTCTTTTTTACTTTTTTCATTATTATTATTATTAATATTATTATAATTATAGGAATTCTAGTTCATTTTCTCAATATCGTTAGATAAAGAAGAAACATATTTTTATATATATTTTGTTAAAGAGAAAGAATGTATTGATTAATAAAGATTTAAACCTCAATATCTCAATATAATTTAAATAATGTATAATTTTTAATCTAATAAAATTAAATAAAATATTATTTATAAATAGTAAAATTTTATTTCATTTACAGTTTTGTTTACTCTTGTGTTTTACTATGTTTAAAACTGAAATTTAAATGATTATTTTATATCTAAAAGTAATATAAAAATATTAACATTATTTTTATTAATTTATTATTATTATTTATTAAATTTAATAATTATGAAGTTGGTTCCTTTTCATTTTCTGATATAATTTATTGATACATAATTAGTATATAAAAAAAAAATAATTTTTTTTTTTTTTTTTTTTTTAGAAATGGAATAACTTAATTTTGTAATATTTATTAAAAAAAGAAAAAACATGAAAATAACATGTATGATATTTTATATATTAGTTTTATATAAATAAGTTGTGATTTTCGAGGACCAAATGACCTCTAACTCTTCCTGTTCATTTATGAAAACTCCATGTGGATAAAAATTATCATTTGAATCTGATTCAGAATTTCTTCTCTTCCTTATCGTTTCGAATTTAACGCTCTTGACAGCGGTAAGTCTAATGGTATACAAATTGATCATAGTGTTAAGGAATTACCCAAGCCCTACAAATTATGAAATCGAGAAAGAAGACAATTTCGAAGGTGATTGAAAGATGTTATTAATAAAAAGGCTTCTTTTCTCCCAGAACTGATCTTTAAGATTTCATATACTGCATTTCCTCCAAGAAGGAGACACTGTAAATAAAAATTAATATTATCATCAAAATCTTCCTCTTTACCATCAGGAATGTTCAAGGGTTCTTTTGAACAATCAGAGAAAAATTAATAAAAATTTCATCAACAAATTGAATAACTTGTTGCCTGAATTCTTTTTTGGATTGGAAGAATTAAATTTTCAAATTTAATGAGAAACCTAAAGTAAAAAGCAAATTGGTATCAGAAAATTGTCCAATATGTTGCTCTTGTGGTGGTATAAGTAATAGTATACCTAGTTTAAAAACTTGATACTTTTTTTTTTTTAATGTAATAACATATTCTTAAATGAGGTAGGTCTTTCTCAATGTTAAAGCAATAGAATAAATAAATAAACACATAATAAAATATAAATATCAATTCTGATTTTAAGTGTTATATTTAACAGATTAAGAGTTTCAATGACTCAATAATTCATTAACAATTATTAATATCAAAATTCAATATTTATTAAATATTGAATTAACTGAAAAAAAAGAGGAAATACCCAATTCAAATATTGAAGAAAGTATAAAAGTGACATAAAATGAAAGCCATGCCAAAATTCTACATAATAATAGTAAACATAATGAAAATAATGGTATCGTTAATAGAAATAACGATAATAACATAAAGGGTATAAAAATCACAAATTTTGATTTTTTGAACAAAAATGTAAAAAAAAAATTTATTAACAAAAATTTGAATAAAAATTTTAAAAATTCCAAATTTAAGAATAAATTAAAAATTTACAATAATTTATAAAAATTTATCTAAATCAAACCTTAATAATTATGAAATTATAAACCAGAAATTTATTGAATATAAATTTGAAACAATCGTAATTGTTTAATACGAAGATGAATGAAAAATTAAAATTTAGAAAATAATAAAATATATGAAAATATTTAAATTAAAGACTGAAAATAAATCTGAAGACAATTTTAGTGATCTGAAAACTTTAGATAATAGAAAATTAAGGAAAATAAAAGAAAAGAATATTAAATTTAATATTAAAAGAAATAATAAAATTTTCGATAAGAAAATAAACAAAAATTATAAAAGTTATAAAAAAAAAACTATCAAAAAAAAAAAAAAAAAATTATCAATCAAAATGAAGAAAAATGAAAGATATAATACTTACATTAAATTAATCATTTTTTGAGAGGATAATAGATTCAAATGAATATGAAAGACGCAAGAGAAATAGAGTTAATAATATTAATGCGTTAATTCCAAAGAATTACGAATAAGCTATGAATTCAGAAAATGCAGACAGATGGAAAGATGCAATAAACAAAGAATTACAAAATTTATATGAAAATAATGTTATGAAATTGATAATAGTATTTATAAAGCAAGATTGATTGTTAAAGGTTTTTGACAAATTAAAGGAGTTGATTATACTTGCGCCTGTTGTCCTACAACGGAAATAGATAATTTAGATTAACAATTGCTATTACATCAATATATAAATGAGATTTAAGACAAATCGATATTAAAGATGTATATTTTATTGCTAACATAGATGAGAAAATTATTGTTCAAACTCTAATCAGTGATAAAAACTTCAATTGCAGAAAATCTAAAATATTAAAAAAGGCACTCCCCGGACTTAAACAAGCTGAAAGACAATGGTTTTACGAAATCTCCAGTTTACTTCTGAAGGTAATTTTTTTGTATCTTTTTCATCGAAATAACCTAATATATTTATATTCTGGATTGTAAAAAGATAAGAATATAAATATTTGAAAGAGTTAAATGAACAAAACATTAGCAGAAAATAGTAAATGGAACAAAGAGAAATAATTATATTATATAAACATATAAATATATATAGCAATTTTTAATTTTTTTTTTTTTTTTATTTTATAAAATAGTCAATTTTATCATTAAGAAAATAAAGTATTAATAACTTCATAAATTAGATAATATTTAACTAAATAATTGAAGTTTTTCTACTTTTTAAAATAATTCATAAAAAAGATAAAAACTCATTAAAGAAAGTCATTAAAATGAAGGAGATCACGAAAAACTCATTAATTTGAGTTTATTAATTAACTAAAAAAAAAAAAAAAAAAAAAAAAAAAAAAAAAAAAAAAAAATTAAATTAACTAAAATAAAAAAGATAACAATAAAGATGATGATATTAATAAAAAAAAAATAAAACATAAAAAAATAAAAATAAAAATAAAAATAAGAAATAAGAAATAAGAAATAAGAAATAAAAGTATATATATATATATATATATGAAAAAAAAAAAGGACGATGAAATAAAAATAATAATAATAATAATAATAATAAATATAATTAATTCCATATATTACAAAATACTAGAATTAATAATTCAATTAATTAAAAAATATATAAAGATGACTGGATATTTTGATACTTTAAATTTAAAATTTTTTAATTATAATAAAATTGAAAGATGAAATATATATACATATATATATATATCAAATTAAATTGTTATGACAGATAGAATTAATTTATATATATATATATATATATTTTTATTTTTTTTTATTTTTATTTACAAAAGAAACAAAATATAATTATTATAATTAAATAATAATATAAAATATTACAATATAATTTTTATATATATAATATTTTAATACTTTTTATTATAAGTATTTATTAAAATATATATATATAATTGAATTGATAATTAAGAGGACATCATAATTATGAATATTAAAAAAAAAAAAAAACTTTTTTTTTTTTAACTTTTCAATTTAAAATAAATATGAATAAAAATGAAAAAAATTTTTTATAGAAGAAAAAACTTCTTTTTTAATTCATTAATAATAATTACACAAAAAAATAAATAATTTTGTATTATTGTGGTGGTATTATTCTTATTTTTCAATATCATAAGAATTTTTATTTCTATTATTAATAATAATTTTCTCAATATTATGAAATTCCTTAGACTTTTGATCTCTCTCTGGTATCATACCAATTTCATTAAAAATAAGAGCTTGTAAATATACTATTTCTTTAATTTCATCATATGATTCGAGTTTTTTAAATCCTAAAATAAACATTTAAAATATTACAATAAATATGTTTTTAGTAAAAAGTTTAAATAAGCAAAAACAAACAAACAAAAAAAAAAAAAAAAAAAAAAAAGGATTATTATGAAATTACCTCCTAATGCTTTTTCTAAAACTGACAAAATATCGAAAAGTTGTGCCTTTTTCCTATCTACATATTATTATTATTATTATTATTATTATTATTATTATTATTATTATTATTATTATTATTATTATTATTATTATTATTATTATAATTATTATTATTATTATTATTGTTATTATTATTATTATTATTATTATTATTATTATTATTATTATTATTATTATTATTATTATTATTATTATTATTATTATTATTATTATTATTATTATTATTATTATTATTATTATTATTATTATTATTATTATTATTATTATTATTATTATTATTATTATTATTATTATTATTATTATTATTATTATTATTATTATTATTATTATTATTATTATTATTATTATTATTATTATTATTATTATTATTATTATTATTATTATTATTATTATTATTATTATAAATATTAATAGACGATATTAAAACGAAAAAAAAAAAAAAAATTATTGCTTCTAAAAAATTATTGCTTCTAAAAAATTATCTTGTTTTTTTTTTTTTTTAAATATTATTATTTTTACTATCAATTGTTTATTAAATATTTTAATAAAAAAATATATATATATTTTTTAACCTTTCTTTTCAACATCAGCATCACTAATATATAAACCATTTGATAATTTTGCCATTAAGCATTTTGCTTCTATTAGTAAGCATAAGCTTTGTAACCATAAATCCTCATGAGTTAATACTTCAGGTAATATAGAATCCATAATATCCAATGCTTTATTGTACATTTTAAATTCTATTAAAATTTGTGCTATTCTAGCAGATGAATACATATACAAATTATGACAATGATAACGTTCACTTAATGATAGGCATATTAATAGATTTGCCATAGCGGAAATATTTGATGACGAATTCTAATAAATTAGATATTTTGTATCAATTAATTATATGATATTATTTTTATTATATATTAATATTATCATTACTATTATTTAATAATGAAAGTATTGATATTTTATATTATTGCTAATTTTACTTACTAAAAAAATCTCTGATTTATAAAGTACACTATTAAATTTCTTTATATTACTAGTATGTTTAAAAGTTTTATCTGCAACCTTATTTATAAAATAATATGCCTAAATTTAAATATATATAAACAAATAATAATTTTTTAAAAAAAAAAAAAATTATTATTATTATTATTATTATTATTATTATTATTATTTATTTATTTATTTATTTATTTATTTATTTATTTATTTATTTATTTATTTATTTATTTATTTACACATTGTTCTTGATGGCAAGTATTTAAAAATTTTCCTTTACGAATACAAGAATCAATTTCACTATCTGAATTTTCATTATCTAATGCCATTAAAATAGAATGAATAATCCTTGCATTTAAAAATTCTCGTTTGAAAAGAACCTTTTGAAACATAATTATCATTTTACTTTTATACCATTTTTCACAATGAATTGAATTTTTTGATTTCTTAATTGCATCATTTAATATCGAAAACGCATAACGGTAATTTCCATGAAGAGCATGCTATGGATTTTTTTTATTGACCAAAGACAAATATAAATTAATAATAATAATAATATTAATATTAATAATAATATTAATAATAATAATAATAATAATAATAATTAAAAAAAATATTTTGAATTATAATTATTAATTTATAAAATTTTAATTAATATTGAATTTACCTGTTGTGCCAATTTACAAATACCTAAATGTTGGTCATTTTGCGAAATTCCTTTATTATAATAATTTAATTGTAATTGAATAGCTAGATTTGATAAAATATTATTTCCTTTATAATATTTTAAGTAAATATTCAAATATTTTAGTATTAAATTTATAATATTAAAATATATAAATATATATTCTATATATTATTTACCATATATATTCCACATTGACGATTTTAACAGAAGACATGAACTAAGCATATTTTCTAAAGAATTGGTTTTTGTCATATATTCACTTTGCATTAATGATTTAAAAATTGTTCCTGGTTGTATACCCTATTAAGGAATAGTATTAAATTAATTATTCTAGATTTATAATAATAATAATAATAATAATAATAATAATAATATATCAATATAAAATAATTATATTTAAAATTAAAATTACTAACTTTATTAATTCCAGATTTAATTTTTCCTAATTCATCTAAACATTTTAATTGAAGAAGATTTTGATTTTCTATTTCATAAGAATTTCTTATTTTTCCTTTGGAATATGGTGCAATTTGCTTATTTTTTAATTTTACCTTATTATTATTTATTAAATTATTAAGCCAACTATTAAATAGTAAATCAAAATATAAATATTATTTTTAATAATTAAATTAATTAATAAATATTATTTATAATATTTACCATAAAGCATAAGTTAAACATTCATAATCTTTATTTCTTTTAGATATATAAATAGCTTCTCGTAATGCCTATATAAATAAATATGTATATAAATAAATATATATTCTATAAATTTCTAATAAATAATTATTAATATTATAAAATCATAATATACCCTCTTTTCCATTTCTACTTCATTAAAATAGGAATGAAACATTGCTAAATTAATCAAAGCATATTGATATAATGTTCTAGTGAAAATATTAAGTCATAAAATCAATCAATCAATAAATAAATAAATAAATAAATAAATAATATTTTTCTAAAAATTATTGTATTATAAAAAAGAACATACTTGTCCTTGTTATAGTTTAATATACCACTATAATCAAAGAAACGATATAATTGTTCCAAAGTATTTTCTCTTTCTTTAGAGTATAAACAATTTAAAAAACTAAAAAATTAAAAAATAGTAGTAAAACTTATTTAATAAAACATATTATCCTCGAATTATATTTAAAAAAAAAAAAAAAAAAAAAAAAAAAAAAATACTAATTTATAGAATACCTTAAATAATGTGTATTTGCAATTGAAGGTAAATACATATGAATTTGAATAAGTTTTTGTTGTAATTCATTAGAAGGTATTTCACCACTACACTCTATGTAAAAAATTTAAATATTAAACAATGCTTTTTTTTTATCATAATTATTATTTATTAAAAACATAAATTTTTTGTATATTATATATTTACTATCTAATAAATCAATTTGACGATTTATAAAATCTTGTATATCAGTCAAAGGTATGATTTCTATACCAAAGCAAAACGAATATAAAAATTAATAATAATAATATAATAAAATAAACATTATTTATATATTATATATTTTAATACTTGAACTATTAATGACACTTAATTATATCAATATAAATAAATAAATTTTTTATACCAATATTTTCATTTGATATATCCAAATGTATTTGGTCATTATTAATTTTTTGTTTTTTATGTTTATGTTCTGGTATATTTCTATCAAATCTCTTAACATAATAAACAATACTTAAAAATAAATTACTGACATCATCAAATGCCATTTGATTAATTTCTAATATACTTTTTCTTATAAAGACACCTATTAAACTTGTCTTATCCTATTTTTTTTTTAAAAAAAATAATAATAATAATAATAATAATAATAAAAAATAAAAATAAAAAAATAAAAAAATAAAAAAAAATAAAAAATAATACGATAATAATAATGGATTAATATATTAAACCAATATACCTGAATTTTTCATTTTCAATTTTAAAATAAATTTCAATATTAAATATATTAATTTTTATCTTACAACATATATCTGTTGTTCAACCTATTTTTTTTTAAATTAAAATTAGTTTCAATATTTTAAATTAATAAATAATAAACATGTAAAAATTATATATAGTATACTTACTGAAACATCTATTAAAACAGTATTATCGATAATTAATTGTTTAAGTTCTTATTTATAATATTAATATATAATATAAAACAAAATTCATAAATACATTATACTTTTAGATATTACTTAGAATTTATAAAATTTAAAAGCATATACCAGAAAAAAAATTCAGTAGATTGTCAGGGGTTTGTATGCTACTTAACTATGTTTATTCATATATGTAAAAAGGTATATATATATAAATAAAATTTTATTATTTTTATAATATTAGTTTTTTTTTCTTTTTTCTAAATTAACTTTATGACTTACTTTTTTATAGACAGTACTTTTAATTAGTTCAATTTTTTCATTTTCTATATTGATATTATTATTAATTTTTTGAAATAATTGATATAGTTCGCATTTATGAAGTTTATTTAAATTCTATTGTACAAATAAAAATAAAATGAATTAATTTAGCACTTTACTCTAATTCAATTAGTAATTTTTTTTTTTTTTATTAAAAAAATATATATATATATACATTTAATTCATTGATTAAGAACAATAAAAGTTGGCTTAGAAAGCTTTTATATTTTTCATGGAAAAATTCTTTAATTATTATTAACAATGAAATTTTATATGGTGATAAAGATCTTGTAATAACTTTTTTTGTAATTGTATCTTTTAAGGTTTTATCTGAATTAAAAGGAGTATTATAAGATTGAGATATTTGATTTGAAGAATAAGGTGAAGTTATAGATTCAGGAATTGAAGGTGACGGTGAAAATGAAGCAAATTGGATATATGGTTGACCTTGTGGTGTAACATTATCATAAGACATTTTTTTTTTTTTTTATGATAACTTTAAATAAAAAAAAAAAAAAAAATAAATATTTATAAATATTTATTATATTACATATAGGACTTAAAATATATTATTATTATTATTATTATTATTATTATTATTATTATTATTATTATTATTATTATTATTATTATTATTATTATTATTATTATTATATTAAAATTTTAAATACTAATTTTTTATAATAATTTTATATTATATAATTAAAAAAAAAAAAAAAAAATATTTATCCAAAAATTTCAAAAATTTTATAAAAAAAATATATATATATAGATATATATAATTATTTATTAATAAAAATAGGAATGAAGCTTTTTTGCAATGTGACTTTTTGACAACAACGTTAATTTAAAACAATTAAAAAAATATCTTCTAAACATATATGAATAAATAAATAAGTAAAAATAAATATTTTTATTTTTTTTTCAATGGATTAACGAAAAGGGAGGACAACAGGGCCTCTAGATTCTCCCTTAAATGTATCAGCATCTCGCAGGGTTCTTTGTCATACCGTTTCGCAGAGACGTAAACCTCTCTCTAAGAAAGGCTAATATAAAAGACAATCCATATATGCCACTTTATATGGCGGGCTTCTTTTCAGTGATCTTTTTAACCATTATCGAGAGAGGAACAACTACACTTATTCTCTCACAGATCAAGTGTTCTCTCTACACTAGTAATTATATAATCTATCAATAGGATTACTTACCATAGCAAGCGAACACTAAATTTATTTACAGGGAAAACCACCCTGGAAGAATGAAAATCACCCATATAAATTCAGAAGGTAATCGCGGGGTCGATCCAGAAACTTTATGTGTATTAGTTCCGAGTATTTACCACCAAGGATAAAAACTGAAAAGACTAAAAATTAATTTACGAAATGTGTTCTGGATTTGAATCGAAGACTAATTGTTCTTCAGTCAATTGCTCTACCGCTGATCTAACACCCCATTAGATACAGTCTATGGTAAAAAATGACTATAAAATGATTATTTTGCTATGATTATACATAACTTAACCATTATTAATTTTATATTCTTTACTGATGGAACTTTCATTTATTCTTTCTTGAATTAAATTAAAAAATTATTATATTTATTATAAATTAATTAAATTATTATAATTTTAATTAAAATTTTTATAAAAATTATTATTATAAAATCTTTATTGTATCTTTATTAAATTAATATAGAATTCCACAAAAAATCATAAATACGTCTATTAACAAAATTCTTTATTGAAGTTTTACTAAAATTATTTTTATATTCTTATCATATATTTATCAAATTAATTATTATTAACTTTTAATAATATTTTATTATAAATTAATATCAACTTTTATAAAACTTAAAGTAAATTATCATTTAATAATTATAACATTTTATGAAATATAATTAATATTTATAAAATTTTAATTTAATTAAAATTTTTTTAGTTATTTATTATAGTAATAGTAATAGCAACAATTATAAAAATAAATAAGAAATAATTTAAATAGTATAATTAATTGAATAAATTTAGTTATTTAATAAATAATTAATTTGTATAAAAAAATTAAATATTGTTTTGTTTAGTTTTCTTTTATTTTAAATTGGTAATCTTATGTGTACAATATTTTGTTTTTCTCCATAATTAAATATTTTTTCCAACCTTTTCATCTATATTACAAGGCCAAATGAAAAATTTGAAATAGATATTAATAATTATAATAGTAAATTAATAAAAACAAATTAATGTATGCAAAAATAAAATTACATAAATAATGCAAAAATGGTTAGAAAATATAAAACAAAAAGAAAGAAGAATTTTATTGGTTATCAAAATATTATAAATAAGAAAAATAGATCAGAAACATTTTAAATTGAATTTAATTGAATTGGAATTTTAATAGAGTAGAATTTTAAATATTTAAATAAAAAAAGTTGATCATCCTTAAAAGTGAAATTTTAAGATTTATTCAGTGTTTTTAAATAGAGTGTATTAAATGATATATATTTTTTGATGGTACATTTTTATTGCCCCTAAATTTAGTTATCAAATATTTATTACAAGAACTTACGCTAAAGAATTAGATAGTTTTTACACTACTTCTTTTGCAATATTACAAAATAAAGAACAAGAAATATATAAAATATTTAAAAAACTAAAAAAAAAAAAAAAAATGCTAATACATGTAACAATAATATTATAATTGCAGAATCAATAGTTATTTAAATAATTTATTTCTAACAATACCATCTTATTATAAATTAATAGATAAATTAAATGAACTTGAACATTTACCATATTATGATTATCAAAAAAAAAATAAGAGGAATTTGTAAAATAAAAAAAGAGCAATAAATAAAGCTAATGAAATCAGTGTCTTAATTGAACGCTACAAAAATATTGAGACCAAGTTAATTGATACTAAATGTGATAGAAATAATACTACTAATTTGTGGTTTGATTGTTTAACTGATTTAAATAATATATTATAAATATTATTTTATAATAAATAATTAAAAAATGAGGAATAACCAAACGAAATAATCAGAATTCTGTCATTCAAAAATTTAATTTATAAAGCTTATTAAATTTATACAGTTTAAATAAATATTCAAATACGTCTCTATAATTAATAATTTTATCATGATAATTATTATTTTTTTTAATAACATTTAAATATAAAAGAATTATTATTAATAATATTTATATTTTTAATAACATTTGTATTTTTATATAATTTTTTTATTAATAGCATTTAAATAAAAGAATTAAAATCATAAAATCTAACCATTATATGATTTATTTAACTATTCACTTAATAATAAATTTAAAATTTGAAATAACAAAATAATACAATAAAATAATATTATGTAGCATAAAATATCTATAGCCACAAATATATATATATCACGTGATAATTGGCATAATGCAACCTCCCCTATAAATAGTATTAAAAAAATTGATGGTATATATGGATATGGATTGCAATTATAGTATAAATATTAATAATTATTATTTAAGGAAATATTTAATAACTATGTAAAATAATAAAAGAATTAAAACATTGATTTATGTTATAAGATTTATTATTAATTGTAAGTATAATTAATATTTATAAATCAAGCCACATATTAAGAATATTATAAAATCATTAGATTTAAAATTGTCTGAATAATAAAAACTATTTAATATTAATTAAGGTTTGAGTGTTTCATTTTTATTAATTGTATATTATTAATAATTATTAAACTATTAAATAAAAATTTAATATTCATTCATATAAATATAATCTATTAAACTATAGATTGATATTAAAGGAATTGTTAAATAGTTATTTAATTATTGAATATTCTGTTAGAAATAAAGTTTAATATATGAATATTATTCTTGTTATTAAACAAAATAACATATATAAATTTTATGTATAAATAGTATAAATTATTAAGATATTAACTATTATATAAATTGTAATATGGCGCATGTATGACGTACATAAAACATTTATGTAATAACACATAAAATAAAATTGTGATATAATTAAAATTTATGTAGTAAAAATATATATAAAATATATAAAATAATATTAATAATAATTATTAAAAAAAGTAGTTAACTATAATTATAAATTAATAAAATAAAAATATTAATAAAATAATAATAAAATTTGAAATTACGAAATTTGAAGTGTTAATTCTAATATATTCATTTATTATTTGTTCCAAAAAAAAAAATAAAAATGTATTAATAATGTATCATACATTTTATATTATTGGAAATCATTTTTAAATACATTATTTTGATTAATTATATGAAAGATTAAACCAATAAAATATATGATTATTTAATATATAAAATTGTTTAATTTAACTTTAAATTTGAAATATCAATATATTCCATTGAATTAACAAATATAATTAAATACAATAATTTATTTTTTATAAATATTAAAAGATTTTTAAATTTTTTGAAATAAGAAATGTTAATTATTATTATACAATTTGTAATATAAAAAAATGATGTAATAATTGTCATATTTAGTATTAATTGGATAACATATTCTATATAACTAATGATTTTTTTTTTTTTTTTTTTTTTTTTTTGAAGAATAAACTTTATTAAATAACATTTATAAAAAAAAATAAGGTTTAACTAATGACTGACAAATATTTTTATTTCTAATAGATTTATTATATATTATAATATAAATATAAAATATCAAAAAGTTATATATTCAAAAGAAAAATTCTATTATCAGTACAAGATCTTAGAACTGGAAAAGAAAAACTCAACAGATAATTTAAAAAAAATAAAAAAGAGCTAAAAATATAATTAATAATAATATTATTATCATTTATTATTATTTTATTTTTATTAATAATATTCAAATAAAAAAAAAAAAAAAAAAAAAGAAACAAGGTGGGAGAGATAGTTTTTGATGAATTTTTTTTTTTTTTTTTTTTTTTTTTTTAGACTTGGAATAACCTTTATTTAATAATATTATAAAACAAATATATATGATATAATATATTATTTATTTATTATTATATATCTTTTAAACATGGAATACTATAAATAATATTATAATTTTTTTTATGACTAAGAAGAGAAGGTTTCCATTTCTTTATTAATTGTTTATTAAAATAAAATTTTAATATATTTATAATGTATTTTTTCACTAAAATGTATACAATATATTAAGATAAAATAATTTTATCTTAATATAAGAATATATAAAAAATGTATCAAATAAAAAAAATATTAAAATAAAATTTAGTAAAAAATAAAGTTAGTTCAATACAATGAAAATAAAAAGAAAATTTAAAAGTTATTGTGGTTATTGATATGAATAGTGATAATTTCTATCAAATTATTTAATATAATAAAAAGAAGTAACATCTGTGAAAAAAGATAGTGTGAAAACCACTAAACTCTTCCTCGAACCAAGAGAAATATTATCCGGAGATTCAATTTCTGTAGATTCGGTGAGTAAAGAATAATTATTACTATTTGTACTAAGATGTACTATGAGGAGTGGTAATAGAGGTTCTTCTTTGCCATATCGGTTCAACGTTGACTCATTTTTTTTTCTTTTTTTTTGGAAAAAAAATAAATTTTATTTAATAATTTTTTTTTTTTTTACAACCGCAATTATTGCGAACTTCATACTTTATTGATATATATTCATTTTATTTAATGATATTTATTAAATAAAATACATGAAATTTTTTTTTTATATAATATAAAAATATTATAACTTTCAAGGACAAAATAACCTCTAACTAGGAATGCTGTTACTTACATCAAAATAAGGGTAACATGTTAGGCAATCTTCTTATACAAATTTGCTTTTTACATATGGTTCACAAAAAAAAAAAAAAAAAAAAAAATTGGGGATTTGAATTGACTATCTGAAATAAATTATGGTCTTCTCCTTCAGAGGTATTGACCCTGCTAGCCTGTCTTACTGCATTCTGACGCTCATTTTGACGCTCCTGGTTAGTTTGTGCTTATACCGTCGGAATAGCAACGCTTGTAGAGTACTAGCCCTAGGCATAATTTCTGCAAAAAGAGCCACAGATCCCACCAGGAATGGCGTTTTAGAATAATCACTAGAAATGATTTGATTATTAAACAAAATATCTCATTGCTTTTTATAATTTAAATCAATAATGTCTGTTTTTTTTTTTTTTTTTTTTTTTTTTTTTTAACGGCAGCAAACTTGTTTCATCTTTATTAATTAAATATTTGATAAAATACATGTAATAAAATAATAAAAAAAAAAAAAAGATAAAAAAATAAACAAAAAATAAAACACAAAATAAAAATAAAATAATGGTATAATATATTCTAGTTTCATTTAATTAATATTTGTAAGACTTCACAAGGGCATTATTATACTGAAGTATAATAATTAACTTTGACTTCGCAATGTTAATCATAATTTTAAGATACAAAATTATGATCTTCATTGGTTGCGCTAGCCCTGCTGGCCTGTCTTACTGTTTCTTCAGCATTGACGCTCTTGGTAGTAGTAGTACGATTCGATTTGAACCTATTGAACAAAGACCATTGCTGGCCAATAGCAATAGGTATAATCGATTGGAGAAGTGCCGCAGTAACCACTAAGAACGGAGTATCAGAATAAGCACCTGATTTCATCTGGCACTTAAATAGATCCTTCCATTCCCTTGTACTGTTATTAATACTTCGACCTCCAAGAAGGAAATTAAACACTTTTTCACACACACTAGAATCAATATACACATTATTTTCAATACTATTACTAACATTACTAAAAATACTATTACTAATATTATTATTACTATTATAACTATTACTATTATTACTATTACTATTATCATTATTACTATTAACAATATCATTTGTTAGGTTGCCACGGTAAAAAGCATTATATAAAAATAAAATTTTATCATTAACTTTACTACGAGTATGATTGAAAAAGGGACAATCAATTAACCAATGACTTATCCATTGTTTATTACTTTTACAACAGGGACAAAAATTAGGACACATTTGGTCCACTATTTTTGCAGCTTTAGCAATTCTAGCATCTAATCTATATCCGCTTCGTGCTCTCAATAGCCAATAGAAACCATATGAAAGATCAGGATAGTCATAACAAAGTTTTATAAATTTTGATGTTTCTTCGAATTTGTTTTTGTCATAAAACTCAGCTTTAATAGAATTGATTTTCATATCTCTTTTCCAATAAAAATCCTTGATTTTATTATCGTTATTACCTCTTTTCTCTAGTTTACGTTTAAGAGTTCTACTTTCTTTTGTCCATGTATATTTTCTAGATTTTGGAATATTATTAACTAAATAGGAAATAATACAATTTGAATTTTTCCATTTATCAAAACATTTGACCTGAGACAAAGCACACTTAGCTGACAATGGAGGAATATGTAAATCTTTTGAAATAGAATATACATTAATAAATGATTTGGCTTTTTGTATACCTGCAATCCATCTTAATCCTTTATTAATTAATTTCTGAGTATTATTTGTTCTCGTTTTATTCGAACCAAGTAAAGGTGCAAAGTAAGAGACTTTACTAAGTACATAAGAGTTAATTATAATCTTCTTAAATGGAATAGGAATTTTGGAATTTGAAAGAAATTTACTAACAGAAAAGAGAGCTTTAGTTACTTTAGAGTTAAGTAATTTAATAATAGGTTTCAACGATAAGCTTTTATCAAATGGTATACCTAAATAGGTATAACATTTAGTTATTGGAATTGGTTGACCAGCAAGATAAAAAGTAGGATCTCTTTTATTTTGAAAAAGAGGTGTGTCTGGTCGAATCACCATCGTTGCACACTTATTAATTCCAAAATTCATCATATTAAATTTAGCCCATTCATTTACCTTCTTAAGCATTTTTTTCAACTTAGTTCTTGACGGTGCGCAAAGAACAATATCATCTGCAAAGAGTCCACCACAACATCTAGATTCGCCTAAAGGAATTCCAAGTTCTGAAACATCATTAAAAATGTCATTAATAAAAAGATTGAAAAGAATTGGTGATAGTGGACAACCTTGTCTAACTCCTTTCATAATATTAAAAGATTCCGAATATTGATCATCAATTTTAACACTAGCTTTGGATGTCAAATATAGATTTTTTATAAATTGATAACATTTACCTCTAATACCTAAAGCATCTAATTTATATAAAATATTACCTATTGGAACAGAATCATATGCCTTTTTTAAATCTAGAAAAGCTAGGTAAGTTTCTTTATTATCATTTTTACGCCTTTGACAAATTTCTCGAATTGAAATAAATAAACTAACACATTCTTCTTTAGTACGAAATCCAAATTGCTCTGGCCTAATAAAATAATTTTTAAGTCCATATTCTGAAATTCTTTTGGAGACTATTTTCGAAATGAGTTTAATACCATTGTTAATCAGAGAGATACCTCGATAATTGTCACAATCAGATAGATCATCTCCTTTTTTAGGAATAGATATAATACTTGCTTCATTCCAAGAGCTAGGAAATTCTCCATTCCAAATTCTTGAGTATATCTTCTGTAAACAATTTAAACCAGAAGAAGAATTATTTACTGAATTTTCGTCATCCGGAGGAATTAAAGCTTTATAAAATTCAATAGGAATTCCATCCGGGCCTGAAGCTTTAAAATTTGGAGTAGCCAAAATTGCTTCTCTAATTTCTTCTATACTGATGTCTTGATTTATATCCCATTCATTGTGTCTCGTATACCTAATTGTTCCATTGGAAAATTTATTATACCATTCGATTAATGCACTATTGATATCAGAATGGCTTGAAGCAAGTTTTTTATAGTGATTGTGCCATACTTCTAACTGTTCTTTAGTAGAAGTAGCTAGTTTACCATTTTTGTCCTTTACTGGAGAATTTGACATATTTTTACATTTATCTACTTTTGCTGTTGTTTTAAGCCATTTCCAAGCTTTTTTAGGGTTATGAGATTTCATATATTCACATCCTGTATTAATCCAATGTTGGTATTCAGTTTTCCTATAAATATTACACATATGATGAATAATTTTGCACATTCTATTATATTTATCAATTAATTCTTCAAATTCATCTAAATTATGATAAGAACCTCTTCTTTTAATGGATTTATATAATTTCATTTTGAGTTTTTGCAAATTAAATATTTTCTGCGACATATGAAAAAAAGATTTTCGAACTTCTGAAATTGACGTGATATTAAGTTCCTTAGCAATATTGAATGAAGTTGAAATAAATTTCTTTGAAATATCATCAATACTAATATTAGGATCTGGAATCACTTCCTCTAATACACTAAAATAGTTGTTGTCAAAAATTGATTCTTTTTCATTTAAACATTTTAATCTATCCCATTTAACTGTCTTTTTAGGCAGAGAGAAAGAATTATCTGAATTAACTGATGAAAAACATTTACCTTTTATTAATAAAGGTTTATGATCCGAAATGGGGGGAAAGTCAATAAAAGTACCATATGAAAGTAAATCTAACATATGATCATTGACAATCGCATGATCTATATCAGATTCTCTATTACCTCTACTCCATGAAATTGGGGAGCCCCATAAGGGAAGAATTTTCCAATTACTAAATTTAGAGAGCAAATTACTTAATTTCTCAGTAGGTAAATTAAAATCACCAACCAACATTGAAGGATGAGAAGAGTGACTATTTAACCAAGACAATATTTCAATTCTAGCAGCTCTAGCATGAAGGCTATGGCCACTATGAGGTACGTACACATTACCAATAGAACATTTAGTGAAATTCCAAAAATTATAAGTATACAAGGAAATAATATACTCATAAGTGTTGTTTTCAAGAGAGGCTTGACAAGAATTATGAAACCCTATATAAAGTCCTCTTTTACCGGGAATTTCATTATTAGCTTTTTTGAAGAAATGTTTGTAGTTTTTTAATGATACTCGACATGGATATTTACTGCTAGAACCTGAACCATTTCCTGTTTCCTGAAAGCATAAGAAAAGTGGTTTGTACATTGAAATAAAGAATTCAACACTGTCTTTTTTATCAAAGTTCCATCCATTAGTATTCCAACTGACACATAGAGAAAATTCTTTAACTGTATTATTATTAATATGAGTGTTATTAATATTATTGGAATTATTATAATTGATTGAACTGAAATTTGAATTTGAATCTGAGCTTGAAACTGAATTTAAACATAAATTTGAAATTGAACTTGAACTTGTACTTGAACTTGAACTTGAACTTGAACTTGTACTTGAACTTGTACTTGAACTTGAACTTGAAATTGTACTTGAACTTGGACTTGAACTTGAACTTGAACCTGTACTTGAACTTGTACTTAAACTTGTACTTGAACTTGAACTTGAGCTTGTACTTGTACTTGTACTTGTACTTGAACTTGAACTTGAGCTTGTACTTGAACTTGAACATGAATCTGTATTTGAACTTGAATTTGAATTTTGACTTGAATCTGCATTTGAATTTGAAGTAGTGAATAAGTTGATATTATAAGATGAATTCACTTTTTCTGATAAGGCAAAATGTTTCCTTTTGAGTGAAGAAAAACTGTATTTATGATTCCTTTTGCTACAATTAATAACGTTAATTGAAGCACGTTTGAAACTATTAACAATACAATCAGTAATAGATGTTAATTCTTCTTCATTACCTACTATTTTAATTTTAAAGAATGCATCATTAAAATTAGCAATACGTTTAACTGATAAAACCTTATCATTTAATTCATTCAGAGTTTTCTTTAAATGTCTTCTCATTTTGATTTCTGGCCAAGATCGAAGTCCGCGGATAAAGAGTAGTTTCGTATTCTCCATTGGTATACCGTGGCACCTTGAACCTCTTAGAATGAAATTCTTATTTCTTATAAATTGGATTTCCATAATAGTAATAAAAATCTAAAAATTAATAACTAAAAAAAAAAAAAAAATAAAAAAAAGTCAATTTTTATTATAAAGTCTTGAGTATAATGAGAATTGTAATAATTTTATATCTTTTTGGAGTAAATAATTTCGATAATTAGTAGTTTGTTGAATGATTGAAAAATAATTTGATTTAGCACTTTTTTCAGTATATTATTTAAATTGAATATCATAAAGTATTTAATGACTAAGATTGAATTGATGAAATAAAATGGCACAAAATTAGTAAAGAGTTAAATAAATTACTACAAGATTTAGAGTGAATCAATCTCTTACAACGTGATACATGAAATATAAAGTTGAAATACAATTGAATACAATAGATTCTTACATGAGAATAGTAATACTACATGAAAATAGAAATACAATGAAAATGTATTACTAATTCTTGGGTGTAACTTATTTAACAATGTTCCAAAAATGCACCATTATATTCCGCAGTGAGAGTTCACCAGAAAAATTTTACCAATAACATTACCATTGCGCATAATGTTATTAATTAACACAAAATATAACTTTACTACTATTTTGCACCAGTACTGTGGATCTACTTTAAAAGAGTAAAGTTAATTCCCCTTGCAGGCGATTTAAATACATAAATCGAGTACACCCCTGCTCGGGATCAATAATGTCTGCTATTACTACTATTAAACAATATTATTTCTATTGTTATTATTATTAATATTATACTCTTCATAAACAATTCTTAATTCAATATTATTAATAATATCTGCGATAATAATATTATATACTTTTTTTAACATTGGACTATATTTGCCAATTACAAACAAATTTTATGAAGAATTATAATATCCTTAAATATTTTATTCTAAATTTACTAAATAAAATACTATTCGGAAAATCAATGTCCCAATCTAACAAAATTATTAAAACCAAAAAACACAATATAATAAGCTACATTTTTTTTTTTTTTTTTTTTTTTTTTATTATTATTAAATTTATTTTATTTTTTTTTAAAATTAATTTGAATTATAAGATAAAAAAAAAATAGATAGGCTTTAAAATATTAAAATAATTAAATAAATTCTATTTTTATAATTTTATTTGCTTCTTTGCTTTTTTTTTTTTTTTTTTTTTTTTTGCTATTTTTCTTTCACTTTCTTTTTTTTAGTAAGGAATTTATTTTCCATTGAAATATATTATTTTATATTATTAATACGTACTTTTTTTAATGAATTATTCAAAACATTTTTTTAGTAAACATTTTGAATAACATTTATAAATTATTAGTAATTAACTTTATTTATAAATACTAAATTAAATTATTTTTTAAATAATTTTATGATCTAAATGTAAATTTTTATTAACTTTTCTTTAGAAATAACCAAAATTTTAATTTTCTTAATCAACTTCTTCAACAGTTGGACCATTGTTGGAACCAGCGTTACCGGCACCTGGGAAACCACCTGGAGCAGCACCTGGGAAACCGCCTGGAGCAGCACCTGGAGCAGCACCAGCACCACCAGCTTGTTGGTACATCTTTGTCATAATTGGGTTAGCAACACCTTCTAATTCCTTTCTCTTGCTTTCGTATTCTTCCTTAGAAGCTTCTTGATTATGGTCTAACCAATCAATAGTTTCATCAATAGCCTTATTTAACTTATCCTTATCAGCAGCATCAAGAATAGAGGCAATCTTTTCATCTTGAATAGTGTTACGGAATTGGTAAGCGTAAGATTCAAGACCGTTCTTAGCAGCAACACGTTCAGCAACCTTAGCATCTTCTTCCTTGTACTTTTCAGCATCGTTAACCATACGTTCAATTTCTTCCTTAGATAATCTTCCCTTATCGTTAGTAATAGTAATCTTGTTAGATTTACCAGTGGTCTTATCAAGAGCGGAAACGTTTAAGATACCGTTAGCATCAATATCAAAAGTAACTTCAATTTGTGGAACACCACGTGGAGCTGGTGGAATACCAGTTAATTCAAACTTACCTAATAAGTTGTTATCTCTGGTAAGTGAACGTTCACCTTCGTAAATTTGAATGGTGACACCAGTTTGATTATCAGCGTAGGTAGAGAAGATATCAGACTTCTTAGTTGGAATAGTAGTATTACGCTTAATTAAAGTAGTCATAACACCACCAGCAGTTTCAATACCTAAGGAAAGTGGAGAAACATCTAATAAAAGTAAATCTTGAGTCTTTTCAGATGTTTCACCGGAAAGAATAGCAGCTTGGACAGCGGCACCATAAGCAACAGCTTCATCTGGGTTGATTGACTTGGATGGTTCCTTACCATTGAAGTATTGAGAAACTAAACTTTGGATCTTTGGAATACGAGTAGAACCACCAACAAGAACAATTTCGTGAATACTAGACTTATCTAACTTTGAATCGTTAAGAACCTTTTCGACTGGTTCAATAACATTTCTGAATAAGTCAGAGTTAAGTTCTTCAAAACGAGCACGAGTAATTGAAGTATAGAAATCAATACCTTCAAATAAAGAATCAATTTCAATGGAAGTTTGAGTAGAAGAAGAAAGAGTACGTTTAGCACGTTCACAAGCAGTTCTAAGACGACGTAAGGATCTTGGATTAGTAGAAATATCCTTCTTGTACTTTCTCTTAAATTCTTGAGCGAAATGACTAACTAATCTGTTATCGAAATCTTCACCACCTAAGTGAGTATCACCAGCAGTAGCCTTAACTTCAAAAATACCATCTTCAATAGTTAAAAGAGAAACATCAAATGTACCACCACCAAGATCGAAAATTAAAACATTCTTTTCACCTTCGGTCTTCTTGTCAAGACCATAGGCAATAGCGGCAGCAGTTGGTTCGTTAATAATACGAAGAACATTAAGACCAGCAATAAGACCAGCATCCTTTGTAGCTTGACGTTGGGAATCATTGAAATAAGCTGGAACAGTAATAACAGCATTAGAAACCTTACCACCTAAGTAAGCTTCAGCAGTATCCTTCATCTTGGTAAGAACCATAGAAGAAATTTCTTCAGCAGTGAAATCCTTGGTTTCACCCTTGAATTCAACTTGAATGTATGGCTTACCAGACTTTTCAACAACCTTGAAAGGCCAGTGTTTCATATCAGATTGAACTTCTGGATCATTGAAACGACGACCAATAAGACGCTTAGCATCAAAAACTGTATTAGTTGGGTTCATAGCAGCTTGGTTCTTAGCAGCATCACCAATTAAACGTTCAGAATCGGTGAAAGCGACGAAAGATGGAGTAGTACGGTTACCTTGATCGTTTGGAATAATTTCAACACGATCATTTTGCCAGACACCAACACAGGAGTAGGTAGTACCTAAATCAATACCAATAGATGACTTTGACATTTTTACTTTTATTTATACAAAATATAAATTTTATAAGATAAATAAATTATTATTTATTGAAACTTCTATTTATTATTAGTATTTGGTATAATGGTATATTATACTATATAATAAAATTATATTTTTAACCAAATAAATAAATATCTATTTACTAAAATTTGAGTGTGAAGAAAATTATTAAAAGAAAAAATATACACTTTTTATATAAAAAAATTTTTTTTAAAATTAATATATTTATCAATATATTATTAATTAATTCATTTATATATATTTTAATATATAAATAATATATAAATAATATATTCAAATATATTAAATTTATGGATTATTTCTCGATCTTTCTTTTAATCATTGATAGTAAAAAAAAATTTTTAATATAAAAAACCTTATTTAATAATAAAAAAGTAAAAAAAATTTTTCTTTGAAGTTCTTATTATTTCTTTCAATTTCCATTTATTTATTTATTATTTTTTTTTTTTTGGCATTTATTATAATATATTACTAATTAATAATAAAATAAATAAATCAATAAAAAAAATATATTTTTTATATATATATAATAATATTAAAAATTCAATAATTGAATTTATACACAAAATATTATATTAGATCTTTATGTAACATATACATTAATGGTTGGTTAGCTATATTTTATATATAATTTATGGCTGTTCTTTTGTTTGTTAACCTTTTTTTTTATGTTAAATTGGGTAAAAATTTATTAAAGTTTGCAGAAATGTAAATAAATAAAAATAAATGATTGAATAATAAATTTTATATTATATTTATACTTAAGAAATATTATAATTTTCCGCTTTTATTATTATGTTATTGAATATCATGTTCATGCAATAATCTTTGGTAATTAAATAATTCCAATATTTAAATATAAATAATTAATAGACCAAAACTTTTATTTAATGTTTTTTCTATTGAAATGTATTTTATTTTACTAAATTCATTCATTTATATATTATAATTTTATTTTATTACTATTTATTATTATTATTATATTTTCTACATTATTATACTTTTTACAACTGATAAAAAATTAATAATATCTTATACAATAATAATAAAAATTATTATTATATAATATAATAATATATTATTTATTATAATTACTATATATATATTTAATAAAATTTATATATTCAAAAAATTATATAAAATCTGAAAATTAATACCTTTTAATATTTAATTATTAATATAATAATACATATATATGATATATGTATATTACATAAAGTAAATAATGTGAATATGATTTATATTTATTAATAATTTAGTAAATAATTAACAAATTCATGTTTAAAAATTATGTAAATAGTTTGACAAAAAATTTTTATTTATATGTGTAATATATAAATGTTATTATAATATTAAAAAACAAAAATATTAAATGAAATATCCTTTTTAATTTTTAATTTATCTTATTTATAATTTAAGTATTTATATATTTTATATCTAAGATTGGGTTTTTACTTTAGAATATTATATATATATGTAATTCAATAAATTATTATTAAAAATAATATTATAAACATTATTTATTTATTTTTTATTTATAAAATGATTTTATAAATTAATTAAAAAAAATGTCGAAGTCTTATGAAGAGAATACAGAAGTATTTTTTCAAGAATTAAATAATGAATGTGATCCATAAAGATTATTGAATATTGCAAAGTAAGAAATATTTTTGGATAAACCGTAATTAAACAATAAATCAATAAAAGGTCATGAATATGTTGTCTATATAAGTATTATAAATAAACAATCATATATGATAAATGATAAATGATAAAAAGAAGTATAAGCGTTTAAAATTTTAGTGTAAAAAAATAGATCAGTCACCAGATATTATTGATGATTTAGGATGCATTAATATATTTGAGTTTTATACTATAATAATTATAAATAAATATTTAATTGATGAACTTTTGAAAGAAAAAGATTATGATTTATTATTTTGTTTAATTGTATGTAAACGTTATGTTATTTTTTTTTTTATTGTATTTATATAATAATTCTTATATATATACTAAGTTTTTTTTTTTTTTTTTTTTTTTTATTTCTATTTTTTGGTAGTCCTTTGGAACAAGAAGCTTTAGTTATATGTCTTTTGAAATATTTAAATATTTTTATTTAAATGTTCATAATCATTTATTAGATAATTATATTGATTTGAATGCAAATAGTCTTGTTACTAATAGAAATATAATTGAATATGATTGCAAAATATGGAAGGGATAAAACTATAATAAATTATTGTTCTAAAGCAATTAAAAAATAATACCAAGGAAATCAAAATATTTAAACATACATTTATTATTCCTTAAATACTATTGAACATTTTTCAAATAAAGTATATAAACAAAATAGTTAATATTTTAAATGTGATAATAATTATATATCGAATTTATAATGGTATATTTACAAATGAAGGTTTAAAATCGTTTGATATTGTTAAACAAAGTAAAAATAACAAATTTTAATAATGAAATATGGTGTTAATTTAAATAAAATATTAAATTATGAGATTATTGGTGATAAAAGTATAAATGATAGTAATGATTATTTAGTTTCAGGAGGAATTATACGTATTTACAATATTAATGAACAATTAATTAAAATAATTGATCCATATTATAGTGGAAAAAAAGTTATTATTTTAATTCCGGTGATCTCTTTGAAAATATAAATATTAAAAGTTTTCGATCTATAAAAAATTAGTTGACTAATTAAAATAATAAAATAGTTTTAAATGATTCATGTAGTAATAAAATACATATGACTATAATATATAAATTATTAGTAAATACTTGTTCCACATAATTATTTGATAGTTATTTTGTTTATTAAATTTGATTTTTATAATGAATATAAACATATATTTATTAACGTTTAATAAAATTATATGCTTAATTTTAGTTGTTATTTTTAAAAGTAACATCTCAAAAAGGTGTTTATTTTTGTTAATATTATTTTAAATGGACGCATATCAAATGTTGAACAAAGATATGCTAGAATTTATAATTTAGCAATGGAAACATATAAAAAGTATTTTAATAATGATGGTGAAAATCAAGACAATATAATAGATAAATATGATATTATTAAATTTTTAACAACTAATGTTGGTGGAAAACCTATTGGATTATTTGATTCAATGTTAAATAAAGAAATATATATTATCTAGTTAATGACAATTTTTATAAAGATTTTGTTGATGCTATAAAATATAGATATATTTACAACACATTTAAAGGTTATTTAGAAGCACGTAGTAATGATAATTTAAATCTTATTAACCCTCCTCCTGAAGTAATGTATGAAATCGCACGTCAATGTTATGATAATAATCCTAACTATTATAGATATTTTCAAGATGAAGAACATAATGTGAATGAAAAAGGTGATCGTATGAGTGATAAACATGATGAATTTTATTTATCAGATGTTAATTTTAATATACTTAAAAAATGATATTATTATTGTATTGAACGCTATAGAGTTCTACTGATATTGTAATTAAAGTGTTATAGAATTTCTTAAAAGTAAATCATGTCATATTAACAGAATCTAGGAAAAAGCCATCTATAGATTTATTAATTTCTTTAATTTCCTCTTCGTTTATTGCTATGGGAATAGATATTAGATTTTGAGAAGGGCTGGTAGATCATGCGACCTCAAACATATTTTTTATTAAAATGTCTTCAACTGGTTTGTTGGATATTTCTTGAATTAGAGTTTGTTGAGAATTAATATCTTGTGATGCAAAAATTGAATTTGAAAATTCATTAATAATACTAGTAATATATTTTATTTACTAAATAGATTAAATATGTTTCATGAATTGAAGATGGCTTTATTTTATTAAATTGATTTAAACTAAAATAATAATGAATAAATAAATAAATATAATTATAGACATAGATAAATATGTTTAATTAATTATATATAAATACATTATTATTAAAATAAATTATTAATAGACGTACCATCTAATTTTCATAGATGAGCTACGTATTGCTAACATGGATGAATTGTTACTATATGGTAAATTAACTAATGAACTTATTTAAGATGAATTTAGGATATACTTCTACTAAATAAGTTAGTGGATGATCCACTTGAAATTAATTATGGGTTTTCTGATACAACTAATCTACTAAAAGCATAAATTATGATTTGGAAAGCATCCGAAAAATTCTCTAATACATCATATTGCTTAAATATTACTCTTAAATTATTAAAATTTTTTAGTTAAATAAAATTAATATTAATATTTTCAATGACAGATAATGAATATTAATTTTTTTATATTTAAATAAAAAAAAAAAAAATTTTTTTTAATAAAAAATTGTGAAAATAAGAATTTACTTTACTAATTGTTTATCTATAACAAAATGGATAAAAACAACTATAATTAATACTCTTTGCCTTACAATATATTGGTCTGGTTCTAATATTCTAACGAATTTTAATCAGAAGATTTCACATTCATTTTTATATAATTATTTAAATAAAAATTATTATTAGTATTATTATTATTATTATTATTATTATTATTATTATTATTATTATTATTATTATTATTATTATTATTATTATTATTATTATTATTAGATTATTATTATTAATATTATTATTATTATTAATATTATTATTATTATTAGATTATTATTTTTATTATATTATTATTTTTATTATTATATTATTATTAGTAATTGTTATTTATTTATTATTATGATTATTTAGAATTTAGAATAGTGTTGTGACATAATATTAAGTAATATTTAAATAAAATAATAATATTTACCAATAATGATGTAAATGGTTTAACAATCAATTCCGTGATTTTTATTATTCTAAAAAAAAATAAAAAAAATAAATAAAAAATAAATAAAAAATACAGACACACACATAATGGCAATCCATCTCCCCTAGTGTTCCAACAATTATTATGCTGTAGGTATGATAACATATGGTATACTAGTACGGATACTCACAAAATGTCGTTACACGTCTGCCCGATGCGGAAATCCCTGTACATTCCTACATATATCTCCATTAACCACAAGCATTGGAACGAGAACCATTCACACCCCAGTGGATATAATCATATAATTCTTTATTTTTTATTTTAAAATTTGATATCTATATAGTTTAGATGTCTATAATAATAGTAAAAATAGTAATTTAATGCAGTATGAAATTAATTAAAAAAATAATACTTTAGAATTTTATTTAATGAAATTATTTACAAATTCAGCATCACTAATTATTATGAGTTTTAAATTACAACTTTCTAAAATATTAGTATATTGATATAATGTTCGTTTGTTTACTTATTTTACAAAATAAAATTCATTCATTTTAAAAATAAAAAGAATATATATATATATACAGTTATCAAATTTAATAATAATGTTTTAAATATATAATATATATTTTAAAAAATCAATAGTAATCGAATTCCATATTTCTTTAATTTTTGGATATTTTCTTTTTGCTTCATTTGATAATAAAAGTAATTCATTTATAATAAAAGTATTTAAATTGAATATATATATATATAAACTATAAAGATAGATATCTTTTTTTTTTTTTTTTTTTTTTTTTTTTTTTTTTTTTAGGTATATTATAACACAACAAATAATATATATAAATTTAAGAATTCGAATAAATTTTTTTTATTGCAAATAATTAATTCTTGATGATGTTTTTTATATTTAAATTATATTCAATAAAATATTAAAGATATGAAAAATAATTAATTTTAACCAATAAAAGTGGCCTAATTCCTTCTTTATCATGAAACTTAAATAAATAATCTTTAGCATTTACCAAAAAAAAAATTTTAAAAAACCATAGACTTACACATAATGGGTACCTATCTCCCAATATGGCCATGGAGTTATTAATTAACTGAAAGGTGATGAGTTATTGGCATACTGTAACAGCTTCCCCGCTTTCAATCGTCGTTACACACTGTCCGGAGATGCCTTCCTAACGTTCCTACATATATCTCCATTGACCACGAGCATCAGAACGGAATCATTAACTCCGGTGTAATCATTGGCGATTGGAAATTTTTACAGTCATCAAGGTCTATGCTAAAAAAAAAATTTAATCTTTAAAAAATATTTTATAAAAAAATATAAATTATTTAAATTTCATATTAAAAATAGGAGCTAAATTTTTTGAAAACATGTGTCGTATTAAAAATGTTGCATTTCGCCAAATTGAAAATTATTAAATAAATAAATAAATAAATAAAATTAAATAATATTAATATTGATTTATTTATATTTTTAAAGTAAATATTTAAATATTAAAGAAATTTTACAAAATATTAAAATATATCTTTATAATTAAATATATTTTTATAATTAAATATTATAAATAATTATTTTATTACTATTTATATGGGGTACTTTCTCCCAACCTTTTCTCAATAAATGAAGTTAGAAGTTCGCTCGTCATAGTAAGAATGATTTACATATATTATCTTGGACTCAATTCAGGTTCTGTGTTAAGGTTTTGAGTACTTAGGATGGGCAAAAAATATTATAATACATTACATATACTAACTGTCTTGATGAAAAGACCTGAACAAATTCCAGCCATATTTCCGTTCATGTGACTTTTAAGGTAGATCATTCATTACTACTATCCTTGCTTAAAAATTAAGAAATAAGGGTCGAAGCTGAACTGGTATGGTCAATTAGCAACTATTGTGAACTGAGCAATCCATTATATATGGTTGTGGTGGCCCATGTATATTGGATAATACACAGCTCTAGTTTGAACTCACGGCTTATATAAATATATGATACTTTGTAAAAGAAGGGAGCCATATATGTATATGTAGATATATACAAAAATCAAATACAAAAAAAAAATTAATCTGGTTATTGCTTTTTTTAATTTTTTTTATAAATTAATATTTATATTAATATTTAAACCATAATTTAACAATATTATTTCATAAATAAATAGTAATTATAATTATTACAATATATGATAATATAAATTGTTAATGTTAATACTATTATTATTACATAAATAAATAAATAAATAAATATATATATATATATGTATATAAATATATATATAATAAATAAAATAATTATAATAACAATAAATAAATGATTATAATAATTAATATATGACTATTAAAATGTAATAATAACAATTATAAAATTTTTAGTTTTTTATTTTAATAAAATTCTAAGATATAATATTTTTCAAAAACATTCATTAATATTAATAAATTTTGTAGTATAATATTGATATTTATAAATTTAAAGCATATAATTTTGATATTAATAAATAATGAAGTTTATAATATATTAAAAAATTTTAAAGTATATTAATATTGATATTGATATTAATAAAACTAAAACTATATCACATTGGTATTGACATTAATAAAAATTTTTGTTGATATTAATTAAATTTGAACCAATGCGATATGGAATAATTTGAGTTATAATATAATCAATAAAAAATAACTTAAAGATGTAATATTATGATATTATTAATTTTTTAATATTTTTTATTGTATTTTTATTTTTTTTTTTTTTTTTATTTTTTTATTTTTTTATTTTTATTTTTTATATTATCATTAATAATTTTATTACATATTATATAATATTTTATTTTAATTCTTTAATTCTATTATATATTATTTTGCTTAAAAATAATTTTTATTAAGATTATAAGATTAGTTTAATCGTATAATCTTAATTTAATAAGGTTAGAAAAAATACTAATTTTTAAAAAAATTAGTATTTTTATTATTTAAATCCATTAAATAACTATTTCATAATTCAACAATACTATTTTTATTACAGCCATTGCAAATTAATTCTTTTTCCATATTTCTGTAATTTTTAATTAAAAAATCGATTTCATCAATTTTTATAATTATTCATTGCTTTTTTTTTTTTTTTTTTTTTTTTCAAAATTCTTCCAATTCTCCTTTTGTAATCATTATAAGTTATAGATTCTTCTTTTTTAATATGTATATTAATTTATAAAAGGGTTTTTTTTGGAAAAAGATAATTTAAGTAATTAATAAAAGGTTTTGATACCTTATTTGTTATATGCTCCATATTACTATAAATTCCAATTTTCTGGATCATATTTAAGTAAATAATTATTTTTAAAATATTCTTAGAATTCCAGAAAATTGTCATAATTATTTTTTTTTTTTATTTTTTTTTTGGCATATACTTTTTTTTTTTTTTTTTTTTTTTGGCATTTACTTTTAATTTTAATATAAATATTAAATATATAATCAAGGTTTATAAGTGGTAAATTTGAAATGACTTAATAATAAATACATATATATACATATATATATCGTTATTATCCATTTCATTAAAACATAATTTATTTTTTTGTTTTTCAAATGATCGTTTATAATGTCAAACACAATATTTGATATATATATCAGGAAAAATTTTTTTGTCGTATTAAATGTTCAAAATTACAATGTAAATTTACAATATTATTACTAATTCTAATGACATTATTCTTTATTTATCTAATTAATAATTCATAAATAGCTTGTTCCTTATTTTTTAATATAGAAAAAGAAGTAGTATAGAACCTATTTAGCTCCGGAACATAGATTCTTGTTATAAATACTTGATAACTAAATTTTGATGATAAATAAAATGTACCGTCGGCAAATATATCCTATTATAATGTGTAAATTAATTTTCATGGAATGGCTATTGAAATTCTATTAAATTAAGATATTTAAATATCATGAAATCCTCATCTCTTTCTGTTTTATAATATTTTGATTCATCAGGAATTTCATCAAATATTTTTATATCAGAATATAATTGTTTATTTATACTTTTTATTATTTGAGATTAATTGTACTATATTCAGGACATATAAAACCTTTTTCTTAAGAAACTTAATTTAATAATAAAAGCTTAGAGATTTTATATCCAAAGGAATTGAACTTTTTCTTTTTTTTTTTTTTTTTTCTTTAAAGCAACAGAAATTTGTAATTTTGAAAACCATGTTTTTGGAGTACTTTCTATCATTATTACGAATCCAGTTGTTGACCTTTTTGTTTCTTCGTCTCTTCCTAGATCTTCATCTACATAAATTTCAATATTTATATTGTTAGTTATTTTTATTCCATAAAATTTTGAATAATTTATGTATTTAAATATTTTTAAAACGTTGATCCAATATTCATATGTTGGATACTGGTATTTTCTGGATGTTTTGCTAGTAGCAAACATAATATCTGGCCTAGTGCCGATTGTGGGATATAGCAGACTTCTGACAGCCCGTATATATAGTTTTGAATTGAATTTTTTATTTTTTAACCTTTCATTTTCATTAATTTTTAAATTATCTAATATTTTTTTTTTAAATACCTAAGTTGTTGTTATATGTAACCATCTTAACATTTTATAAATATTATTCCTATAATAAATACTACTTCCCTAATATCATATAATTCAAAATTTTTGTTTATTTTTAACTTTATTTTATTTGTTATTGTATTGTTTCCAGTTATTAAAATGTCATCCACATAAATTGCAATAATACTAGAAGTGTTTTTTATACATATCTTTTGTATGTATATGGAGGGGTTCACTTTTCAGTCTTTTAAAATTAAGCATATTAAGAGTTTTGTTTATTTTATCGTTCAAAGATGACCAGCTTGTTTCAATCTATATATATACTTTTTTTTTTTTTTTTTTTTTTTTTTTTTTTTTTTTTTTTAGTATTATATAGCCTTCTCGTTCATGCCCTTCAGAATTTCCATTTTTAATTCCTCATTAATTCCTGTATTTAAATTATGCTGCATTAATGTCTGATTGATACATATTAAAATTATTATTATTACAAATTTATTTTATTTAAAGCAATATAGATATAATAAAAATATGTTGTTTTTAATTTTTTTTCCATCACATTATTAAATAAATAATAATAATTATCAAGATAATATCATAATTTAATTTTTAAATATAAAATAACTTTTTTTTTTTTTATTTTTTATTAAAAATGTATTTTGTGTAGTAACCATATCCAAATAAAAGTTTTAATATATCAAATTTTTGATATATATTATAAAGTATAAAACCTATTTAAAATGAACTTTATTAATAAGTTATTATAATTTAAATATGTAAATAATTAAAACGCAGTAAATGTAATAAGTTTATAATTTTATTTTTATTTTAATATAAATAAAAAAATATATAACTATATATATTTATTTTTGCATAATATTTAATAATTCATAATAATTTTTCCATTATAAAAGAATGATAGTTTAACCTAATGTTTTTAATTCATAATATTTAATATAATAATCAAAATTAATATGTTTCATAAATTTAAAGAAAAATTCTATTTTACACAGATCTAATTTTAATCATATTAATAAATTTTTTTAATAATTTATTATATATAATATTGTATTGGTATTATATTTTATTGAAGTTTATTAGTAATAATTTATATTCTTAAATATTTACATATTTATTTATATTTATACTTCATTTAAATATTTTCTAATATTAATAATTAATTGACCTTTATATAAACATAGACTTGCACATATGGGTACCCATCTCCCATATGGCCATACAGTTATTAATTAACTGTAAGGTGATGAGTTATTGGCATACTGTATCAGCTTCGCCGCTCTCAATCGTCGTTACACACTGCCCGGAGATGCATTCCTAACGTTCCTACATATATCTCTAATGACCACGAGCATCAGAACGGAACCATTAACTCCTCCCTAGTGGGTGTAATCATTGGCGATTGGAAATTTTACAATCATCAAGGTCTATGCTTCAATTCAAAGCGTAGTATCAGGGTTGGGTGAAATAATCATCTGAGGGAAAGCCTTATGGACATCACGTGTGGTCTCATGATATCCCAGGATAGAAACCTCATCCGATTATTTGGTGCCATGCCGAGGATTCGAACCCCGCCCTCTACAGTGACCTGTATCGTCCTAACCGACTGGACCAACATGGCAATTGACCTTTATATATGTTAAGGTTTTAGAGAATTAAATAAAAATAAAGTAAGAAACACAAATTTTATTTATTTATTTATTATTTTTATTTATAAATTTATTTTATCAAATTTATTTTTTTTTTTTTTTTTTTTTTTTTTTTTTTTTTTTTTTTTTTTTTTTTTTTTTTTTTTTTTTTTTTTTTTTTTTTTTTATTTATTTATTTAAAAATATCTAAAATATTACTAATAAGAATTTATTTAATTGGCTAAAATTTTTATTACAATCTGTTAAAATATTCAAATAAAAATAAAAATACTATTCTAATATAAAGGTTTTTAATAAAATAAAATATTTTTCAATATAAAATAAAACATTTCGATATAAAATTTTATAATAAAAGTTAAAATATAATATATAAATTTTTAATTATCAATATATAAAAATATTATTAATACAAATTTTCATTATTAATATAAAAATAAAAAAATAAGATTTATTATTAATATTGTTAATATAAGTTTTAAATATATAAAAATATTACTATTAATATAAGATTTAATATAAAAATTATAAAGTTTAATATAATTTTTGATCTAATTTTTAATCTTTGAATTTAAAAATTTATTAAAGTACAAAAATAATAATGTACACATAATGTATTAGAAATAAATCGTAGATTTAATTAAGAATGCATTATTTAGTACATTCTTATCAAGATGCCCCGACGAAGACTCAAGCTTCTCTGTAAGCGGAGTTAAACTTTACTAAATTTTTAAAATGAACATTCCTATCGAGTTGTTTCCCAGTTTTCTGATCGATTAAGGTTGCCGTGTTGAATTGAATTTTTAAAATTTTAAATGGTCCATTGTAATATGGTTCTAGCTTAGTGCGGCTAAAGTTTCTAACAAGAACAAGATCACCAGCTTTTAATTCTTTTCCTTTTTTCATACTTATTTGTTCTTCTCGTCTTGTTGCCCAATACTTGTTAGCATTCTTCACATTTTCGCATGCTTCTCTAGTCCATTGATAATGACGAACAAATTTTTCCATTAAAATTTCATCATACGATTTACCTGCATTTTCAATTGTTCTTATGGCTATATCATAAGGCTGTTGGTCTTCTCTTCCATATACTAATTCAAAACTAGAATGTCCGGTAGCTGTGTTTTTGGTAGTTCGAAGTGCCCATAAAGCAGAAGGTAAAACTTCATCCCAATCTTGATTTTTCCTTCCTAATAAACGAAGTAATTTTCCAATTTCTTTATTTCGGTTTTCAGTGAGACCATTGGATTCAGGGTGATAGGTAGCTATGAATTTTACATAAACATCATAAAGATCAAGAAAGATTTTAGTCATATCAGAAGTGAATTGGACTCCATTATCTGTAGTAATAACTTGAGGCACACCATGTCTTGCAAAAACGTTTATTAAAAATTTAATTATATCAGAGGAAGTTATGTTTTCAGTGGGTTCGGCTTCAACCCATTTGGTAAAGTAATCAACAGTTACTATAATATATTGATTATTATTTCTTGTTTTTGGTAACGGTCCTATAATATCTAATCCTAAATGCACAAAGGGACCCTCCACTTTAGTTGGATGGTTTTCGGTTGGTTCTGGATATGGTTGAGGACGATTTAACTGGCATTTTTCACAATTACTAACAATTCTTTTGATATCTTTAATCATATGATTCCAATAAAAGTTTTTCTTAAGTCTTTGATATGTTTTGTAATATCCTTCGTGGCCAATATTATGAGCTTCTAAAATTAATTTAAACCTTTCATTTTCGTCCGTTATTAATTTTCTATAATTTCCATTGTCGATAAAATAATCTTCACCATCAATAACAGTAAACTTTTCATTAATAAATTCCTTTATAACTTTAGATAATAATTCTTCATTATTTCCATTAGTAATTTTTGTTAATAATATCTTTCTCTCTTCCTTACTTTTCATTCTTGAAAGAGCATCAGCTAACACATTCTTTTTGCCTGATTCATATTTTATATTAATTCCGAGCATACTAGCGGTTAGACACCATCTTGTTTGCCTTGCATTCAAAGGTTCTTTATTCTTAAATAAACCAACTAATGGTTTATGATCTGTGTAAATAGTTGTAGGTAATGGATTTCCTTCAATATAAGATTTAAATTTAGTCATACAGTAAAACAAAGCGGTTCCTTCTAAATCGGTAATACCATAATTCTTTTCAGCTTTCTTTAAACTTCTACTTATAAAGTGTATTGGATGCTCCTTACCGGTTTCTTCTTCTTTTTGTAAAAGAACTCCACCAATTCCATTATACGAAGCATCAGTTCTAATGATAAAAGGTTTGTCAAATGACGGAAATTTTAGAATAGGTGCATTGATTAATTTTTCTTTTAGGAGTTCAAAGCTTTCTTGTTGTTCTTTATTCCATTCATATTTGGTATTCTTTTTCAATAATTTACATAAAGGTGAGGTAATTTGAGCATATTTAGGAATAAAATCACGATAATATCCCACTGCTCCTAAAAATGATCTTAATTCATGAAGTGATGAAGGGGCTTCCCACTTCTTAATAGCTGTTATCTTACTTTCCATGGGACTTAATCCTTTAGTAGTAAGTTTGTGACCTAATACATCAACTTCAGTTTGAAGAAAATGGCACTTTTCAATATTAATTTTTAACTTGTTTTCTTTAAATACTTCTAATACTTGTTTAATATGAATTAAATGTTCTTCGATACTTTTTGAATAGATCAAAACATCATCAATAAATACATAAACAAATTCACCAATAAAAGGGAATAAAATTTTATTCATTTCTCTTTGGAAGGTTGAGGGAGCTCCAGTAAGTCCAAAAGGCATAACCTTAAATTGATAATTTCCAAACTTAGTAGTGAAAGTGGTTACTTCAACGCTTTCTTCATCCATTAAGATTTGGTGAAAACCAGAAAATAAATCAAGAGTTGTAAATATTTTAGATCCTCCGAGACTATCAAAAATTTCATCTATATATGGAACTGAATAAGAATCTTTTTCTGTCATATCATTGACTTTTCGGTAGTCAATGCACAAGCGCCACTTTCCATTGTGTTTTAGAATGAGTACTACTGGAGATGACCATTCTGAACAGGATGGTTCTATCAATCCTTTCTTAATAAGCTTTGTAAGTTCTTCTTTTAAGATATCTGATTTTAATTTAGTTAACCTATAACTTCTTAATTTTACTGGCTTTGCATTTGCTTTCAAACGGATCTTATGTGGTGAAAGTTTAGAAGGAGTTAGTTCTTCTGTTGAAGTGGCAACTATGTCAATCATTTCTTTGAGAATTTTAATAATTTGTTCTTTATAATCTTTATTTAAGGTACTTAAAAATTCATCACTCTCAATAAATTCCATTGGAGTTAATTCCTTTATAATTTCCTTTTCATTATTCGTTTCTTTAACTTTTCTAATAGTGCAAATTATACTTTCTTCATCATAATATTGATTATTTATTTTAGCTATTTCTTCGTATTCACTTTCTGACAAAAGTTTACATAGACTGTTTAAGGTTGGATGAATAAATAAACAATGATCGATTTGAGTTTTAAAGTTTATTAACATATCATAAAATGAGTCTTCTTTCTCAATAATTCTAAAGTCCGCATTAAATTCATAATTATTAATTTTTACTGGTAATCGAACAATAATTCCTTCCGAGTATTCTTCATCTTGTGTTGCTAGTTGGATTCTTCCACGACTTTTTCCAACTGTTTCATATTCACCAGGTAATTTATCAAAATACTGCTTAGTAACGATGCTTAGGTTACTACAAGAATCAATTAAAAGTTTTCCTAGTACTCCGTCAACACTTGCATCAACCATTGCTAAGTCTTCTTCGGCTACTTCATTACTTTTACTTATGTAGCTATGGTCATAGTTATTTACTAATAAAGTTCGTGCTATTACATTGTCTACAGTTCCAATTATTTTAGACTTTTCTAACTTTAAACCTTGAGTTAATTGTGAACGAATTTTAGGACATGCATTCAAGAGTTGACCTATCGTAATACTGGATTTAAGATTATTTAAATCATCCATAATATTGTAAGGTTCTTTATTATTCATCATTTTGATATTCCTTTTTACTAATTGAGTATTTCCATTATTAGTTTCCTTAGTTTTTGTTGAAATTAATTTTTCCAAAGTATTAGTTTTATTTTGTTGATTATCTTTATTCATTTCTAGATCTTCTATTTCATTATCGATTACAAGTATATCTTCAGATTCAACTTTTTCCTTTCCTTTTGATGAATAATTGTTGTTTTCTTCTTTACTTTCTCTTACTCTTGTCATATTTCTTAATTCCTTTTCTTTTTGTTTTTCTTTGTTAATATTTGGTTGAGTTAAAATTGAAGGAAGTATTTGATTTTTATAAACTTTATTTGGTTTATTATGCAGCTCATTTTCTTTCTTCTTTCTTAAAGCAGGAGTTGCAAAAGGACGTGGATTATCTTTTAAACTTTTATGTACTTTCTTGGAATTATTTTCTTCTTTTTCGCTGTTATTATCCTTCATTTTTCTTTTTACAGCATTTATAATGATATCATCCTCACTTTCAGTTGTGTCACTAAAATCAGATTCTTCAGATTCTTCATTAAAGGAATTATTATCAATTGGAGTATTCTTAGTAAAAGTATTATTTTGTAAATTATTTAATGAAGCTATTGTTTTGTCATTGGGAGTGCTTCTGCTCCCATTTAGAAGTTTAAAGACTTTTTGGAATATATTTCTTTTTTATTTTTTTCCATAATCTTATTTAATTGAGGGCAATAGTATGAGTAATGACCTTCTTCCTTACAGAAGAAGCAAGTTTTAACGGATAAATTTCTCATTTTCTGGGTTGATTCTTCTATAATATCTTGAGGTTTCGGTTTATTATTTGTTTGATTTGTTTGGAAAGTTTCGTTTCTTCTTTTAGGATAAAGTCTTGAAGTAGTACTGTTTTGATTATTTTGATTATGTTGGGAATTATTAACATTATAGGTATTAATATTATTGTTCCTTACAGAAAGTCTATCTACTTTCTCGGCAATTTTGAAAGCTTTATCCATACTTATATCATCTTTAAGGGATAATTTCTTCCAGGCTTCATAATTATTTTGAATAGAATCAATATAATCTAGTACACCAATGCGCTTTCTTCTCTTTTTATCAAGTTTAGTGTACAAAGTTCTATATCTTACATTAAAGTCTTTAATCTTTTCGTTTCTTTTAATTCGCATTGCACGAAGTTCTTTAAGAAGTAAATTTTGGTCTTCTTTAATACCGTAAAAATTTTCAAGACTTGAAATAATTTTTTCAAGGGAAGGAAATTTAATATCATCATCAACATTTTCTTCTTCATCATCATCTTCTTCTTCATCTGATGAATCATCACTTTCATCATCACTATCTTCTCCCAAATCTTCAATAACGCGTTGTACTTCACCAGAGCTGGTAAGTAAACAAGCATTAAATATTGTTTCTGGATCTGTAATACCTTGTATCTTGATCCAAAGTTTTAATTCAGTAGCCCAGGACTTAATATCTAAATTGTCCTTGCTAAGTTTCACAATATCTCTTAATTCTTTTTTCAATTCTTTAAAGCTCAAAGTTGTTTCCTTGGACATTTTGTTTAAATATTTCTTGTTGTATATTAATGAGGTGATTAAATAAGAATAAATTTGGAAATACAACTTTAAAAATATAATTTAATAGGTAATTTAATATCGAATCAATTTTTAAAACAATATATTTTAGTAACTTTTGAAAATAATAATTTTATTTGCTTTCTTTAGTAGATATAAGCTCGAAATCCTTATCGACAACTTAGTAGAAATTATAAAGCACGAGGTTCTTTTCGACTACTTTATTAAGAATAATTTTTAAGTTCGAAATCTTTATCGACAACTCAATAGAATAATTTTAAGTTCGAAATCTTTATCGACAACTCAATAGAATATTTTTCAAGCTCGAAACCTTTATCGACCACTTGAATTTTGTAATTTAGTATATTTGTAGTAATAAATTTAGAAGCAAAGTTTTATTTATTATTTTCACCTTTCAAAAATTTTTCTTTTTAAACGATAAATATTGTATTGTTATAGCTAATAAAATTATTAATTAATTATAATTATTAAATACAAAAAAATAATCTTTATTGTCGTACAATCTGATAGTACACACTGTCTGACGTGCAGCTTACCTAATGGTGTCATGCCACGCGTGTGCCACGATTACTATATTCAATATAAAATATAGCAGTTCAGAGCCTACTAGCCCAATTACTATGTAGGATAAACTTAATCCGATAATCTATGTACGGAATAAAAAAAATTTTAAAAGTATTCAATAATATTTTTATTAACTAATAAAAATTAACTAAAAACACAATATTTTCAAGTAAATTAAGATTCTTTTACAGGAATTATTAAACAAATAAAGTATCAGTAATAAAAAAAATAAAAAAAAATTTAAATGGCGAAGTTAGCCAAAGTCTGATACTTTATATAATAAAGTGCCTTATAACTAGCACAAAGAAAAGTAAAAAAATATATATAAAAAAAAACAATCTTACGCCTTCGGTGACGTAAGCTCCTTATTCGCCAGTGCTTGGAAAGTACCCGCACCTTCGTGTGTTGAAACGTTGAAGGCTGAACTATTATTACCGGGTCGGTAACCAAATACCTTCGTCTACTTTCCAATTAATCTCCAAATTAACTACTATTCAATAACCTACTATGAATAGAGTTAATTTGTTGCTATCTGAGAATACACTGTGTATGAGCTCTATCCGCTCCTTGTTATAATTTTACAAAATTTGTTTTTTTAGAATCTTAATTTTACTTATTTAAAAAAATTTTTTTTTATATATATATCAAACAAGCGCCATAGGTTAATCAAAGGATTAACGACTTACTTGTTTATCAATATAAAATAAAAAAAATAAAAAAAAATCTATGTTATTTACTATTATTTCTATTTAATTCCCCGATATCTCCACCATATAAATGTTAAGGTTTTAGAGAATTAAATAAAAATAAAGTAAGAAACACAAATTTTATTTATTTATTTATTATTTTTATTTATAAATTTATTTTATCAAATTTATTTTTTTTTTTTTTTTTTTTTTTTTTTTTTTTTTTTTTTTTTTTTTTTTTTTTTTTTTTTTTTTTTTTTTTTTTTTTTATTTATTTATTTAAAAATATCTAAAATATTACTAATAAGAATTTATTTAATTGGCTAAAATTTTTATTACAATCTGTTAAAATATTCAAATAAAAATAAAAATACTATTCTAATATAAAGGTTTTTAATAAAATAAAATATTTTTCAATATAAAATAAAACATTTCGATATAAAATTTTATAATAAAAGTTAAAATATAATATATAAATTTTTAATTATCAATATATAAAAATATTATTAATACAAATTTTCATTATTAATATAAAAATAAAAAAATAAGATTTATTATTAATATTGTTAATATAAGTTTTAAATATATAAAAATATTACTATTAATATAAGATTTAATATAAAAATTATAAAGTTTAATATAATTTTTGATCTAATTTTTAATCTTTGAATTTAAAAATTTATTAAAGTACAAAAATAATAATGTACACATAATGTATTAGAAATAAATCGTAGATTTAATTAAGAATGCATTATTTAGTACATTCTTATCATATATAATATAATTTTAAACATTATATATATGTTAAATATTTTAAATGATTGATATTTTATTATAAATACATATAAAATTTAATTTAAATTTATTTGTATTAATATTTTTATTTAATATGTTTAATGAATTATATTTTTTTATTTTATTTTATTATATTATATTGATTTATTATAATTAAAATATATACAAACATTATAAATATTATAATAAGTAGAAAAATAAAAAATAAAAAGTGTTAATAAAAGTAATTGTAAAGTAAAATTAAAAATATGAAGTATAATTAAATAAATTATATTTAATAAGAATATTGCTTTTTTTTTTTTTTTTTTTTAATAGTATATAATAATAATATAAATTTAAAAAAAAAAAAAAAAAAAGGTATTATTTGATAATTTTTTAAAGTTCCGATTATTTTGGTTTATTTATTAATTAAAAATTTAATACAACGATACAAACCGCAATATTATTAAGATTTCAAAAAAAAATATAAAAAAAAAAAAGATAAACGTTACTTATTATTTTTCCTTAATAACCTTAATTTTATAATATAACTTTAAATTAATAAATTAATAAAATTCAATTACAATTAGTATACTTTTTTTTTTTTTTTTTTTTTTTTTTTTATTTTTTTACATTTATATAAAAAAACGTTTTTATTATAATAATTGGTTAAATTGCATATTTAATTGTTATTCAATTATAATATAACCTTAAATCAACTAAGGTTAAAATTAAATAAAATTAAATTATTTTGGATTGAACTAAATTAATTAAGGTTATAATATTATAACCTTAATTAAGTATATGTCATTCCAAACATTAAAAATCAACCTACTTTTTATCATCTTATATTAATAATTAAAAATAACTTTTTAATTATTAATATATTTAACTTATTATACATTATAATTAAAAGGCAAAGTATTAAATTATTTTTAAAATCTAAATTTTGAAGAAAGATAATGAAATGTGGCTTTTTCTATTTATAATATAATTAATTTATATTTATAAATATATTTATAATATATTTTGTGTAAAGTTATAATTTATCTCTAATAAAACTTTAATAAAACAGAAAAAATTTAATTTAATATATTCAGTCAAATTATCTGTACTGATAAAACTTTATTTTAGTATTTTTATTCTAATTTAAATGAAATTTAATATTAGCATGATTCTATATTTTTTATTAAAATTAAAATTTGCTTCATTAATAGAAAAACTATGAATATCATTATTAACAGTCTTATTGATTTTATGTTGAACTAATTTGAAATTAGTTATTTTAGAAAATTATGGTTTACAAATGTTTAATATATATTTAAAATTTATTTATTATATATGTATTATAAACTTCATTGATTTTTTATCCGATTCTACATGTTTGTAATATTTTTTTTTTAATTAAAATTAATTTTTTTTTTTTTTTTTTTTTTTTAATTTAAATAATTAATTATATATATATTTACTAATTTCTATATTTAAATGGAAATATTTAAAAATTCTAAAAAAGTATAAAAGAAAAGATCTTTCATTTATTTCAATAAAAAAGAAAATTTTTCTTTAGTATAGTAGTATTTTTTGATACAAAAAATTCATAAAGAATAATATTATACTGGTGTAAATTTTTATAAGTATTGACTATTAATACTATAAAGGTTATATAATTTTATAAAGTTATATAATTTTATAAAATAGCATATAATTTTAAGAATATGTAATTACTAATAAATATTTCAAAACATTGAACTCTTAATTAAAAAAATTTATTTTTAATAATTCATACAAGAATATAATTATAATATTATTATTGATAATTATTATTTAGCAACAATAAGTAAAAAAAAAAAAAAAAAAAAGGTGGTTTTTAAAAATAATATTTATAAGAAATCATAATTTAAATATAAGATATAAGACATTGAAATGCTATTTTTAATTAATTAATTATTATAATTTTATTTTTTTTTGCATAAATGCTTGTTAAATTAAACAATAAAGGGAAATTAGAGAAATAAATTTTAAACTAGATATCGTATTATTGCTAAAATACAAAAGTAGTATTAATTTTAAATAAAATTTGTTGAATATATACTCTTTCTTATATATAAGAAAAATATATAAAAAAATTAATCAATTTTAAAATACAATTAAAATATTAGAAATAACCTTCATATTTTTTTTTAATTTATATATATATTATAAAGCTAATAAATAAAACTAAATCTTTAATGAACAAAAATAAATATTAAAATAATATTTATTTATTTATTTGATTTTATTTTTTATTTTTTATTTTTTACTTTTATTTTTATTTTTATTTTTATTTTATTTTATTTTATTTTTATTTTATTTTATTTTATTTTATTTTATTTTTTTTTTTTTGATACAATTAAAGTAAATATATAAATATAAAGATGAATAATTTTGATAATGAATTTGATGAAATGTAAGTTTATTATGTTAAATGATATATTTTGTTTTTATAATAAATATTTTAATTTTTGTTTTATAATAATTTAAAAATTCAAATTTTTAATAAAAATTGAATTTATTAATATATATAATATTTTTTTTAATTTAATTTTTAATTTTTATTATTTTATTTTTATTTTTATTTTTATTTTTATTTTTAAATAAATCTGAAATAATACAATATTAATAAATATGCTAATATAAATATTGATAATATTTGGTTTCATATTATCTAATATTAAATTGCAATATATTTAAACTTTATATAGTTTTTCAGATTCAAAAGAAATATATAATCCTCAATCACAGCTACTATCTTCCCATCGTATACCAAATCAACAATTTCTATACTCTAATACGCAACATTCTTTAAATCAAACATTAAATTCATCAATTCAAAATCTTTCAACTCAACCTCTTCAACATACAAATTTTTATATATATAATGGATCATCTGTTGCATCACAAACACAAGAATATTCAACATTACAAGGAGATATGATTGAAGGTGAAAAATTAAATCAAAATAATAATTTTCAAATACATAAATTAAAAAAAGCAAGATTAAAACGTCAAAAAAAGGCAGAATATATTGATTTTTTGGAGCAAAGAATATCACAGTTAGACCGTATTATTAAGCAACATAATTTAACATTTGTTGAGTCATCCCCAGATTCAGTAAAAAAACTTAAAACAACGAATAATCAAGATTTTAATGATTTTTCAAGTTCTCAAAAAGCAGGCCCTTTTCCAACACCTAAATCAGTTTCACCTTCTACACCAAATTTTATATCTTATAGTGAAGATAAGATTAATATAAAATATAACAAACCATCAAGTATATATATATATATATATATTTATATATTAATTAATTATTTGTTTTTTTGATAATTTTGAATAGTTACATTAAAAAATAATATTTATGTTAATATGTAAAACTAACAAAATTAACTAAAATCAATAACAATTAATTATCTAATATAGGGGCATATAATCATGATGATTCTATTAATCAAAGCAAAAAACAAAAAAAAGAATCATCTAAAAGTGAAAATAATATGTTTGACTTTGAAAATAAACTGCTTGAAGCTCATATTTTATTACAAGGACATGTCTTAGATGTAGATATATCATTAGATTTAACAAAAGGTACAATTAATTTATTTTAATTTATATATATGTATATACATACATACAGTAAAAATTATATATTAAAGCTATGTTAAATATAATAATAATAATAATAATAATAATAATAATAATAATAATAATAATAATAATAATAATAATAATAATAATAATAATAATAATAATAATAATAATAATAATAATAATAATAATAATAATAATAATAATAATAATAATAATAATAATAATAATAATAATAATAATAATAATAATAATAATAATAATAATAATAATAATAATAATAATAATAATAATAATAATAATAATAATAATAATAATAATAATAATAATAATAATAATAATAATAATAATAATAATAATAATAATAATAATAATAATAATAATAATAATAATAATAATAATAATAATAATAATAATAATAATAATAATAATAATAATAATAATAATAATAATAATAATAATAATAATGATAATAATAATAATAATAATAATAATAATAATAATAAATAATAATAAATAATAATAATAATAATAATAATAATAAATAATAATAATAATAATAAATAATATATTATATAAAATTAAATTTATTAAATTTATATAAAAGATTATTTTGAATCAGCTGAAGAATTTTTTAGTATTCCTGATGAAATTCAATGTGATTTTTATGAAATCGGTAAGCAAAAATTAAATTTTAAAGATGATTCATTGAATATATTCCATAAACCAAATGATGATATATCGATAAAAAAAATCTCAGATTCAAATAATGATTTTTATGATAAAGGTGATCCTTATGGAATATTTAGCTGTTCATTTTGTTCGTTTCATATTTTATATAAACTTTTGTCAGAAACAGAGTCATTTAATGATTTTGTTTATGAAGTAATACAGATATTATTTATATACTGTTCTTATTTTCCGCCAGATGATTTGATTGATTTAGAGGCATTAAAAAAAGATTTAAATACACATAATCTTTTTCTTATTAATGGTCTTTGTGCATATGTGAGTAATTACAAGGTGTATAATTAATAGTTAATTAAACAAATAATTAATTAATTAATATATTTAATAATATAATAATGAAAAATTAGGGGCTTGCATTAATTCCACATGATATTCCATATAATATTGGTAATACGGAAATATTTAAAAAAAAATGTATTAATTCATTTCCTGCCCAAAATTTAGAAGTAATTTCTCTAAGTATATGAATTTAAATAATTTTTAAAATTTATTTATATTTTATGTTAGTACTTATTTAAATTATTTAATTATTTTTCAATTAATTGAATAATAAACCAGGATTTTTATGAAAAATATATAAAAAACAAGCAAATTACATATAAACAAATATTTGCTATGTCCGATATGTTCTATAAAGAAGCTTTAAAATATCATTTTTTTGATGGACCAATTGAATTACATACTATTGAAGGATATATATCTCTCTGTTTATATCATTATTTAATTGGTAATTTATATAAAGCATGGGAATATTTGGGAATAGCTATTCGTTATGGAGATGCGTTCGATTTAAATTCTTATATTGATAATGATAATTTTGGAATAGAAAAAATAATAAGTAGAAGATTATGGTGGAAATGCTATTCGTTTGGTAAATAATTAATTATAATAATTAATAACATTGTTTAATGATTAATAATAATAATAAATAATAGAATAAACATAATTGTATAAAGTAACAATAGCAGCGTATATATATTATATTAATTATATTTCATTATAATTATAATAAATAAATAATAGATACTATATCAATAAAAATTGTTAATACAGAAGGTTTTTTTAATAATACACGTTTTGATAAATTTACTCCTAATAAAATAGATTATAATAATATACCCAAAGGATATGCTAATTCAGAAGAAATGAATAAAAAGAAAAAAAATTCAACCTTTGTAGTTTTATATAAATTAGTAAGAATATGGAAAAAAGCAATTACATACAGTAATAATATTGTTAATAAAAGTTTAAATAAAGATTATTATAATTCATTAAATTTTGCAAAGCCTGATTATAGTTTGTTTAAAAAAATAACACCAAAAAAAGATAATATAGTTTATTCACAAAATGAAAATGATGGAATGGAAGATATTACATTAGATCCTCAACAAGAATTTATTAAATTAGAAATCAAAAATTTATGGGACTCGATCCCAATAATATTTAAGAGAGTGTCTCTAATAAATTCTTCAATGAATCCAAATATTTTAAAATTAATGGCAAGTTATAACTTGTTTTATTATGCAATTATTATTCATTTATGTAAACCACGTAAAATTCTGAAAAATTTTTATTGGTCAAATGAATTAACAAAAAATTCTTATGATCGTATGGTATGCTTACAAAGTTCTCAAAGAATTGCAAGATTTTTATATTATTATTATAAAGCTGGTATTATAGATTTAATTCCTAAGTAAATTTAAAATAATAATTCAATAAATTATGATTTTGAAAATATATTGTTTATTTTTTTATATATTTAAAAAATATTAAAGCTTTTATTAATCATTATAATTCTATTATAATATAATATAATATAATATAAATTTTTAAGTGCTACACTATTTCCAATTTTTGAAGCAGTTGCAACAATTTTATCCGATTTTAGAGCTATACAAAATCTTTTAGAAAAACGCACTTTAAAAATTAATATTGAATATTATGAAGAAAGAAAAAAGAAATTAATTATTTTAAATACAGTAATTATTTTCCTTTATCATAAAGCAAAACATCATGTTATAGCAAATTCAATGCTAAAACTAATTTCTGATTATTCAAAGCAATATAATATACCAACAATTTTACATTTAAGAAATTAGAAATAACAGCAACAATAGTAATAATATATTATTATTTAATATAAATATTTAAAAACATATTTATATATTTGCAAATAATTTTAATCAATAAATAAAATATAATAAAATAATAAACATAATTTTATATAAAGAAAGAAAAAAAGAAAGAAAGAAAAGAAAAGAAAAAATTATTAAGTTATTTATTTTTTGCAAATATTGATAATTTTCGTTTTAAAAAATATATAAATACAACAAGCAATTTTAAACAAAACCATATAATTTATTAAAATTTGATTAAAAAAACAGTACAAAACAGTACTTGTAAAATCAATAGCCTATATAAATCTTTAATAATTAAGATATGTATTAAAAATAATACATATATTTATATATATATATATATATATATTTTTTTTTTTTCTTATAATTATTGACTATATTTATTTTATTATTATTAATACTATTATTTATTTAATTATGTATAATTTAATTATTAATTTTAAAACTGAAATAAATAAAAATATTATATGAATTATTATATATATTATAATTATTTCAATATAATATTTCAAAAAAAAAAAAAAAAAAAAAAAAAAATTAAAAATAAAAAAAGAAATTAATTATTATTAAATATAAATATTTATATTTAATATAATTAATTGTTATTCAAAATTTAAAAAGGAAAAAAAAAATGAAAAAATTTTTTTATCATTCTTAAATATAAATATTTATATTTAATATGATTTATTATCTCAATTGAATAAAGTTCTTGTGTAAATGAATTTTGTTTATTATAGTTAGTCCCTTTAATACCTTTTTTTTTATAGTTGTAAATACACTAAACTTAGTTTAGGATTTAAACGGATATTGCCTTTAAAATGTAGATATATGTGCATTATATCATTTTTATTTAATGCTAGATCAAAATCATTGAATTTCTTCAATGACCATTTTATTTTGTTTTGAAGTAAAATAAAGAAATTATCCTTGTTTTCTAACTATTCACCTTTTTTAGATTGTGAAAAGCAAATTAATGAATATATTTTTATGTTCCTTCTTGGTGAAACTTTAGCTTTAGATGAGTTATAATTCATTACTGGTGAACAAAGACATTTAAAAGAACTTCTATTGAAGAAGTTCTAGGTCTAATGCTCATATAGTTAGCTTCACGGATTACCATACTAATACTATACCAGTCATTTATAGTTCTCTTGAGTTACTTTTTAATTAGTATATAAAAAAAAACCCTCTTCATAACCAGAAGAGTCAAAATCTAACCGATATGGCAAAGAAGAACCTCTATAACTAACCCTTCTATATTATTAGTACATCTTACACAAATAGTAATAATCATTCTTCACACAACGAATCTATGGAAATTGAATCTCCTAATAATATTTCACTTGGTTCAAGGAAAAGTTTAGTGATCAACACACTATTTACTTTACAGATGTTACCTCTTTGTTTTATTTTATTAAATATTTTTAGTATAAATGATCTTGATTCATTATATAATATTTTTTTTTTTTTTTGATACATTTTTAATATATTCTTTTGTATTTTTTTTTTTTTTTTTTTCTTGATATATTTATATTATATATCTTCATTAAAAAATAAATAATATATTAATATTTTAATAATTAATAAATAAAGCAATGAGATTATATTCTCTTTCTACTCTAAAAAAAAAAAAAAAAAATTAGCAAAACGTATATCTCAATTTAATTTTTAATCATATTTTTTTTAAATAAATATTATCAAAAAAATGAAATAATTTAAAAATTTATTTTTTAAAATTAAGAAATTGATTGGAAAATTAATTTATTTTAAATTTATGTTTTTTTTTTTTTTAAAAAAAATTTTTTTTTTTTAAATTTTTATTATTTATGAGTAAAAAATAAGAAAAATAAATAACATTTTGAAGTAAATTTTAATTGAAAGGAAAAAGATATATATAAAAAGTATTTAAAATGAAACAACAAAAAACACTAAAAGAAACAAAAAGTGAGTCAATTATTAAAAATAGAAAAAAAAGTAAGAAGTTAAAGAAAAAGGAAGCTTTATTAAAATCAAAAGAACTTAATAATAAAAACCAAAAATTAAAAAAATTATCAAAAAAAGAAAAAAGAAGAATTAAGAGAGAACAAGAAGAAAAATTAAGAGAAATAGAGAATCAAAAAGATGAAGAATGTAAAAAGAAAATGAAATTAGTTAAATATTTCATTGTTGTAGATTTGGAATGGACATGTTATAACCCAATAGAAAAAGAACGTTCAGAGGTAATATTTATTTTATTCATGTTTAATTTATAAATGTAATGATATATATATGCATTAAATAATTTCAATTAGATAAGATTTACAAAATTAAAAATTTAAATATCTTAACAATATCATTAAAAATTAAAATGATATATATATTCATTTATATTCATATACATTCGATTTTTATATCAAAATATAGATTATTGAAATTGGTTGTCAAATTGTAAAATATATACCAGAAAAAAGAAAATTAGAAGATGTTGCGGAATTTCAACAATACGTTAAACCAGTTATAAATCCAACTTTAACAAAGATTTGTACCGATTTAACAGGAATTAAACAGGTAAAGGAAAATTAATTTTTAATTTAGTTAAATTCATTATATCTTAATTTTTTTTTTTTTAAAAAAAAAAAAAAAAAAAAATATATATATATATATATATATATAAATTGTAATAAAATTTTTAAATTTTTAAATAAAATAATATATATTCGTATTATTGAGTATTTCACAAATTAAATATATATATATATATATAATATTAATATTTTATTTTTTATTACATTTTTTACAAATAGGAAACTGTGGATAAAGCTCCTACATTTAAAGAAGCATGGGAAAGCTTTTTAGTATTTTTAAATAAACATAATATTACTACAGAAAATGCTCGTTTTGTATCCTGGGGAACTCGTGATTTTAATCCAGTTATACCAGATGCACTGGAAAGAGAAAATATTTTACCACCTGAACCAGATGGTTACCCGGCATATTTTGATTTACAGTATGAATATAGTTTATTTACAGGAAAATATTGTCCTTTTTTTAAATTATCATTAGCAATTGAAGAATGTAAACTTGATTTTTCTCAATTTGGTGGTAGCCATCATTCAGCCATTGTTGACGCTAAAAGTGAAGCTGGTATTTTTAAGAAAATGATTTCTGCAGGTTGGGATCCTTATGAATTAGTAAATAATTTTGAAATAAAAAATAATTTAGCAAATAAAAATAGCAATGACAGTTCTGATATTAAAAATGATATTTCTTAATAATAATAATAATAATAATAATAATAATAAAATTATTATTATTATTATTATTATTATTACTATTATTATTAAAAACAAAAAGTATCAATAATAATTATTACCACAAAATATATTTTCATAATGTATTTAAAATTTTTATTGATTTATCGATGGATAATAAATATGGGGTTACTTAATTTTTATTTATTTATTTATTTATTTATTTATTTATTTTTTTTTTTTTTTTTTTTGTTAGACTTTGAGAAAACTTTATTTAATTTGTAATAATAATAATAAAATTACACGATTATAAAGAAAGAAAAAAAAAATAAAATACATGAAATAAAATATTATATATTATAAAATTATAAAAGTGCGTTAGAAGCAATAGCCTCTAATTTTTCCCATTCATCGATAATAACACCACGTCCATTATTGCGAGTAATAATTTCATTATTAGTATTATTTAACGAATCTGCATTAATTTCTTCACCAGGAGGTGAAAATCCATGCCTTATCATTTCGACGTCGACGATCTTGGCAACAGTAGATTCAACGGAATACCATTTCATCATCAATCTAAAAGATCGACAAATTAAAGGAATTACGTTTGTTAGAAACTCCGCAATCCCCACAAAATACGAAACAATCGACGAAGTTGAACTTTGTTTAAAAATATTGTCAACTAATTGTCTTTGCTCCCCATCATTAAGTTTAATTTTTTCATATATTGAACGCCCCCCCCCCCCCAAGAAGAGCACTCAATATATAGTAATAAAAATTATTATCATAATCCTTTTCTGAATCTAAAGAAACATCCAAGAATTTTTGTTCAATTATCATTGCAAACTTCAAAAAGAGATCATCTAAAAAAAGGCAAAGATTTATTTCTGTAATTTTCCATTTATTTATTTTTATTATTATATATATTATATGTTTTATTCAATTTATATTATTCTTCTTTAACAATTTCAATAGTATAAAAGTTTTAAATTTTATTTATTAAATATAGAAATTAATATCATTTTATTGTGTTAACCTTTGTATATATTATTAGACGAATTAAATTAAAAAAGATTCTTTTTTTTTTTAGACAGGGAAGAGAATACACTTCCAAAACTTTATTAATTTTATTTTAAAAAAAACATGTAGGTGAAAAGTACATTTGAAATTAAAAATAAAAAATTTAAAAAATAAAAAAAAAAAAAAAAATAAAAAAGCTCGAAAATACTATGTATTTCGGCAAGTTGTACTATGCGGGAATTTTTCCCTTCCTAACAAATAAAAAAAGAAATAAAACCTAGAAGTAACATCTTTAAAATAGATGGTGTGGTGTCCACTAAACTCTCCCTATATTCATCATTTATTGAACTACTAGGGCGAGATTCATCCTTCGTAGAAATAGATGCTGATCCTGTATTATCATTATGCCTTATCAGTACGACGTCGACGCTCTTGGATAAGTTTGGTATTTTGCAATACCTATCAAATAATAGCTCAAACGAACTACTTATGATAGGTATTGCTCTTATTAAGAATTCCGCCAAGCCCACAATTTTTGGAACAGGTGAACTCAGAAGAACCTTTGAAAAGTAGTTCATTTAATTGTCTCTGTTCCCCACTATCGAAATGTAGCTCATTTAAAACTAAAGTCCCACCAAGAAGGAACAAGTATATATAATGATTGATATAATCTTCAAAATTAGAAATAGAGTCATAGGAAGAAAGAGGATTAAACACTCTAATCTTTCTAAGGAATAAAACATAGAGATCATCGATGAAATTTAAAGAATTCCATCTAAAAAGATGCAAGAGCATCGCATTTAAAAATCCAATGTTCAAAAGATTGTTTATCTTCGCCACAACAAGAAATAAAAAAAGATAAATATTTTTCCTATACATTTCAATTTTATTTAGTATAGATAACTGTTTTAATTTATAAATCATTATATTATTATTCAGAAATTTTAATTGCAGCAATTTTTCTTTTTTTTTTTTTTTTTTTTTTTTTTTTTTTTTTAAAACAATATTTTACAAAATCAAAAATACTATAAATTAAAATAAGATATTAAAAAAATAATATAATCAAAATACTTTTTTTTTTTTTTTTTTAATTATTTATTTACATTTTATTCATTTTGAATTTTTTTTTTTCTTGAAAAAAATGCATAAAATTAATATTAATTTAAAAAATTAATTTTTTACTTATTTACTTATTTACTTATTTATTGTTGTTGTTATTAGTATAATTACTTTATTTTTATTATTATTATTATTATTATTATTATTATTATTATTTTTTTTTTTTTTTTTTTTTTTTTTTTTTCTTTCTTTTTTTTTTTAATTACAAAATAATTTAAAAATATAAAGAATGTTTATTTTTATATTAATATTTTCCTATAATATTATTAAAGTTAATAATCTTATTTAAAGTTCATCCTTCTTTTCCTTTTTTTCGTCTTCTTCTTCTTCATTTTTTTCTTCATCTTCGTTATTATCATCTTCTTGTTTTTCAAAGGTGATATCATTACTACGAAAAAAAAAAAAAAAAAAAAAAAAAAAAAAAAAAAAATATATATATATATATAATAACATTTGATTATATATTTAAATATTCAATTATTAATTTATTTATATATTAATAAAATTTTATATTTAACTTACAGTGAATATTGTGTAATGAAATCAATGTAATCAGCCTTGAAATAATCATTTGATGGATAAAGAACAGGTTCATTCTTTCTGTTAGCACGGAATAAAACAAATGTTGGAAAACCTTCAATCTTATTAAATGGTGATTTACCTGGAATATCATTTAAGGTAGCATCAATATAAGCAATAGCAATCTTGTTCTTTGGTTCAGCTTCAGCAGCTATTTCTCTTAAAATGGGAATTGACTTAAAAATAAAATAAATCAATACAAAGTATTAGTATATAATCTTATTTTGTATATTTAAACTATTCAATGTAATTATTCAACATAATATTATATATATAATTTTTATAATTTAGAAACTATTTAAAAGTTTAGAACAAAGAATTAAAAAAAAAAAAAAAATTACCTCACGACATGGTTTACAATATTCAGCATAGAATAAAACAAAGACATCCTTGGTGATATCTAATGCTACTTCTTCGAAGGTGTAAGCATTCATTCTAATAAGATAATCATTTGGATCACGAGGACCAAGCTCTTCACTATGATAGAATGATTTAACCTTACCGTCAAAGTAATCAATTACAAACTTTTGAATTAATGCTTTATCAAAACCTTTGGAACTATCAAATGAATACTTTAATTTTGATTTTGGATCTTGAATAAGGATAGCTGGCCATTTATTTTCAATACCAAGATTACTAGCACTATCTGAATATTTATCAACATCAACGTAAATAAAGTTCATCTTTAAACGATAATTACGAGCAATATCTTCAATATCCTTACCAATGGTATCAATTTCTTCTTGACTATTGGTAAAGAAATAGAATAATGGTAAGTCTTGATCTAAGTATTTATTATATTTTTCAGAATTTAAGTTATCCATTAATGGTAATTCAGCAGCCTTAATAAATTTTTCTAATTTTTCATCTGTAACTGGTTCAGTTAAAACATCATTTTTTTCAGTGTTAAATTTTTTAATAAATATAGTATTATCTAATTCAACTCCGTTCTTCTTAGCAAGCTTTTCATCTAAACAGTAAACGAATTTGTATTTATCACGTAATTTGTGTGAAATTCTGAATAAAGCTTGATATTCTTCTGAATCTCTACTTTTAAGGAATGATAAAATAACAATATCATTTTCTTTCTTGACAGTTTCTAAAGTTTCTTCATTAACTTCTGAAAGAGAAGGTGAAATGAAACTTTTTATAAAGTATTATTAAAATTTTCATAATTATAATAAATTATTTTTTATTTTATGAAATTTAAAAATTTATAAAACCTTACAATTAGTTTATTATACATATTAATTAAAAAATATATTTTTTTAAAAAAAAAATTTAAATAAAATAAAATATAATTAAAAATTAAAGTAAAATAAAAATGAAAATGAAAAAAATAAATATATAATACAATTACAATAATAAAATATATTAAAAAAAAAAATAAAAAATAAAACAAAACAAAACAAAAAATAAAAATTTAAATAAAAAAAATAAAACAAAATAAATAAATAAATAAAAATAATAAAATAAATAAATAACACTACATAAAAAGAAATTAAATAAAATAAATTAAAGCAGAGTAAAGAAGAAAAATAAATTAAAATAAAATAAATTCAAATACCTTTGAATAAAAGTCTTGAAGTTTTCAACAGTATTTTCTTTATATCTAAATTCTAAAATATCTTCATCTCTATGTAATTCAAATTTTGGATATTTGTCAACACCATTGTTAATACAAAGTTCTTGTTCTAATGAACAATCTACTTGTGCGAAAACAATTTTACTTTCCTTTAATTCCTCAGAAGCTTTTTCATAATCAGATTGAACATCTATATTTTTTAGATATTAAAAATGAGCAAAAAATATTTTTAATTTATTATTTTTTAATATAACAAAAATGTATGATTCATGTATGAAAATTTTTGTATATATATTAAATATTTATATTTAAATTTTTATAAGTATAAATTCTTTAACATTTCTTTTATAAATATATATATAAATTTTCATATAAAGTTTTTTGTAATATTTAAACACTTTATTATTAAATAAAAAATTTATATTTACCTTGACATTTGCTATACCATGGGGCACAATACTAATATTATATAATGTATAATTTATATATCATTTTTAATTTATTAAAAAGAATTTTTTATTATTTTTTTATTATTATTATTATTATTATTATTATTTCATTCATTATATTTTAATATATAATCTTTAAATATAATATATATATATCTAATACTATTAATATTATACTTTAACAAAAACGTTTGGATGTTCATCGATAAATGAGAAAAAGTCGTCTTCATTTAAATTTTTAATGTTAGCAGCTCGAGTAACTGATAAAGTGGTTATAAATAATGATAAGAGACTTAAAGCTTTCATTTTTAAAATTATTTCGGTTTTTATTTCTTTTTAAGTATGATTTTTAAATATAATAATAATATCATATTTATTAATTATTAATAACTATTTTTATATAAGTTCAGTTAAAAAAACAATAAAATTAATTTTTACATTTTCTTTATTTTTCCTTTGGAAATAATTGATATAAATATATATATTTGTTCTTTTTTTTTTTTTTATTTTTTATTGGCTTTATAATACCTGATTTTTTAAGCCTTCAAATAAACTTTTTATTTATATAAAAATAAAAACTTCTTGTTATTATTGAATATATATCATTAATAAAATTAGTATTAAAATATTTCTTTATTTAACTATGTTATTTATATAATTTAAATTTTATATAATTTCAATTTAATTATATATATATATAATTAAAATAACCCATTTATAAGGTATATATGATTGAATTTATTTTTATTATAGTACATTAATAGCTTAATTTTATATAAAGTTTATGTAAAATATATTTAATATGTAAAAAAAATATATATATATATATATATTTACTTACTATTAATTTTTATTTCTTAATTTCGCTAATAAATATAACTAATATAAAAGAAAATATTTAATTATTTAAATCTTTTCTTTCGTAATATTTATTTAAAAAAAAAAAAGTTTGATTTTTAAATTGTAATAATTATATATATATATATATTGTTTTAAAAAGTAAATTTAATTATTAAATCAAATTAATTAAAAAAAAAATTTATTTATATAATATTAATAAAATTACTAATATATCAAGAAACAGAATAATTATTTTTCCTCGATTGATATAAATTTAAAATAATAAAAATATTGTTATATAATGTATACAATATAATATATAATGATATTAATGTATCATATTTTAAAGATTTAAAACATACATTATATATTGTCCAATAAATTCATTCCACCGTTTTTATAAAATATAATATTTTGTATAAAATTTTTACAAGCTGTAAAATCAAAGCAAAAATTTGGAAAGAAAAACAAGGAGCAAATAATTATTGGCTATTAATTTATATCTAATAATAATAATAGTAATAATAATAATAGTAATAATAATAATAATAATAATAATAATAATAATAATAATAATAATAATAATAATAATAATAATAATAATAATTTTAATAATAATAATAAAAGATTGTATTTTTATTTACAATAATAATGATAATTTTAATAATAGATTATATTTTTATAATAACAATAAAAGATAGTATTTTTAATAATAATAATAATAGCAATAGCAATAGAAATAGAAATAATAATATTAATATACTAATAATGATAATGATAATAGTATAAATAATAATTAAGAAAAATGAAGAAATATAATAAAAAAATAAATTTTAAGAAATTTTTTTTAATTAAAAAATTTAATTGGTGTAGAATAATTTCTATTTTTTTTTTTATTTCAGGTTTGTTCCTTCCTTATTTTCAGCCCCTCCCTCAAAGGTATGGGAATATTGAGGTCTTCCGTATGCTATTCGCATAAGCAGATAATATTTCTGCTGGATAGCCTTACTGACACTCTGACATATATATTATTGCTGAGAATTTTCTAGTACGCTTTTTCTCGGATTGAAGCGAGACCAATATAACCTAACCCAATAATATACGTAATTTCTATTCAAAATGTATATAATTATGTGATTCTAAGTAAAAAGGTAATTAATGAATACAAAATACAGCTTTCCATATAACTATTATTTTATTGACTCATAATAAATAAAAAAATTTTTTTTAAAAAAAAAAAAAAAAAAACTAACAATAATAATAATAATAATAATAATAATAATAATAATATTAATAATAATAATAATAATAATACAAAATCACAAAATAAAATGAAATAAAAAAATTATTTTTATCATTATTCGAATAAAACTTTCAGTAAAATGAATAATTAAAATTAAAATAATAGAGGTTATTGTGTAACTCTGTAAACTAATTCTCAAAAATAGCTATTTTATATGTTTAAAAGATAAAATAAATGTTTCATATGTCTCCGATTAGAATACCATCATTTTACCAATGATACTTCTTTATCAACAGTAGGTAATGATGAAACAAAATAAAAAAAAAGTAAAAAAAAAAAGAATCTAAATTAATTAAATTAATTTTTAATATTACTTTATTTATAATATGATAATCTTTTAAATAATTATTAATTATGATAATAGTTAAAAAATATATATGTTTGATTTTATATAATTCAAATTGCTAATTAACTGAATTGACCACAATTGTTCATTATTAAAATTATTTTATCTTTAATCTATATTATTTAACAATATGACATTTTCTAATAGATTAATACGAAATTTTATTAAGAATTATACTAATTGTATAACTTTACAATAATTAATATTTTATTTTTTTTAAAAAGGAATATTGCATTTCGCCAAGTTCTATTTAGCCAAATTTTATTTATTTATTTATTTATTTATTTTCATAAAACCTAGCAGGTTGATGAACCCTTTCGTTCTATTGAATCGTCACCGCCATTATCATTGACAGGATTAAGTAGGCTGGTCAAGTTTTTCAAGGTTAAAAAATTGGTTCATCTTTGTCATAAAAATTTTGGTAGTAAAAAAAAAATAGTTTTTAAAAATATAATTAGTTATTAAAATCTTTCAAGGTATTCTGAAAAAAAAAATAAATAGGAATTATTATCAAATCTGAGTCAAGAATAGGATGAAAAATATTATTAATTTAAGTTTCAGCTAGTTTAATATTTATTAATTAATTTATTTTAGGAATAGTTTACAATAATTCCTACTAAGGATTTACATCTTTAGAGTTGTTATTAGTTTTTTTATATTTATTAATTATTATTACGCAAAAGTAAACTTTAAAATATGATTAGTAGATTTATTACATAACTTCGAGAGTTTTCAATTTTTACTAAATTTACTACTGTACAATATTCTAAGTTAATGTTTAATTATTCATAAATTTATGTGTATAGTTTTATAATAAATAAAGTTAATTATAAAATAAATTATTATACATTTGATATTATTTAAATTTAATATAAAATCTTTTTACCAAAATGAAGATATTAAAGTTATTAGAATTAAAATATTGTGAAACATTTAATTATTATGTTAAATTGTATTATTTTAATTTTATTTTTAATTTTTTTATTTTAAATTTTATTTTTAGATTTTTTTTTTATATTTGAGAATTTATATTAAAAATCTTATTTAAAATTAAAATTTCAGTATTAACATAATTTTGTATAAATGTTTCTAAAACAAATTATAGCCAAAAAAATTTATTTTATTTTATTTTTTTTTTTAAATTTCACTTTTCTGTTGATTTAATTGCTATAAAATAATTTTATGTTAGATTTAGATTATATTATCAAAATTTTATTTAAAATTTTCAAATTATATAAATCCATAATATTTATGAAATTATTACTTTTTTTTTTAAAGAAATTTTTATCCTTTGTATCAGATTTGCAAATAAACTCATACAAACTATTTGTGGCAAAAAATATTCTCATTAGTTTTGCTTAATATTTTATTTTATTTTTTTTTTTTTTATTTATTTTTTTTTTCATTTATTTATTTTTTTTTTTTATTTTTTTTTTTTTAAACAAATACAAAGTTTTTTCTATTTATTTTCAATGATTTCTCCAAAATCTTCTCCAACTATAATTAGATAATTTGAGATAGATAATAAAAAATTATTTTTATTGATAATGCATACGCAAAATTATTCAATTATAAGTACATTATATTTATATGAAGTAAAAAAAAAAAAAAAAAAAAAAAAAAATTATTTTAGCATATTTAAATTTCATATATTTTTGGACTTAGTTTTATAGGTTTTGAATTGAGTTGATGGAATGTAATATTTTTTTTTTATTCTTATTTTTATTTTTATTTTTATTTTTATTATTATTTTTTTTTATTTTCATTTGACTATTAACAATTTTATTAAATTTTAATGAAAATATCTATAAACTTTTTTTATTGTTTAGAAAAACAATTTATTATATATATTAAAGATATGAAATTTGAATAAAAAACTGTTAAACAAATAATAAAAATTTATAATTAAAGTATAAATTTATTCATAAAAAAAATAACATGAACTTTATATACAATAAAATTATATATATAAATATATATATAGAATTTAAGATATAATTTATTTACTTTATTATTTGTTTTATATTTTATTTATTTATTTATTTATTTACTATTATTAATATTATTTTTTTTTAAAAAATAAAAAAAAAAATAAAATAAAATAAAAAATGAAAAAATTAAATAAAATATATATATATTATTAAAATTGATAAATTAAATAAGTAAAATTTAAAGTATAATAATTAAATTTAATTATTATGCTATTCCGAATATATTAATTCTTACGCTTAAGAATAATTATTAAATTAAATATATATATAATTATATATAATGATAATTTCGATTATTAATATTAATATTATTATTATTATTATTATTTTTTTGTTTGAATGTTAATATAATAAATTGCTATAAATACATAAATACTAATTAATTTTAATAATGTAGTTTTATTTTTATATTCCTCCTGTTAAATTATTATTTTTATCATTAAAACTTAGATTCAAGATTTAAATTTTATTCATTTTGGACTATTTTTATTAATAGTTTAGGGTTGAGAAGATGGAGAATTTGAATTTTTTTCTTCATTGTTAGAAATTGGTTTATTTAATTCTTCATCATGAACTTCTTGGCTTTGAGAACGAGATCTTGAACGTGTGTGTGAACGAGAACGAGAACGAGATCTTGGACTATTAGATCTAGACCTGCTAGGACTTCTTGATTGGGGAGAACGAGACCTTGAACGTGGCGATTCTGATCTAGAACGACTACGAGATCTTGGTGAACGTGAAATAGAATGACTTCTAGATCGTGGTGAACGAGATCTTGATCTATATCTTGAATGAGAACGGGAAGTACTACGAGAACGTCTAGAATACGATGAATCAGAACGAGACCTTGAGCGAGAGCGAGTACGAGAACGTGAACGATAACTATAATGTGAACGTGATCTTCTGGATCTAGAACGACTTCTTGATCTGGATCTTCGTCTTGATCTTGTATCCTTTATAATAATAATAATAATAATAATAATAATAATAGTAATAGTATATATTAATATTATTAATAAATATTTTAGAAATTTAATTAATGTCAAATTACTTACTTCACTTAAATACATTTTTCTTCCTTTTAATTCGGTTTCATCTAATTTTCTGATAGCATATTTCATATCATCATAGGATGCAAATTCAACAACACTAATTTTTGCAATTTTTAGTATTATTTTTAAAATAAAAATTTTTGTTAAGAATAAATAATAGTAATAAGATCTGATCATATTTAATTTATTATTATAAAAATAAATTACCCTTCTCCTTCTCTTCGCTTATGTGCATCGGCAAAAGTTACTCTTCCAACTTTTCTAAAGAAATCCTTTAAATCCTATTAATTTATTGTAAAATATTTATTAAATTAATAAATAATGCACTATTTTATTATATATATATAAAGAAATTAGAAAGATTTATTCCTTGTGAATGAATAATTTATTTATAATTATTTATCATACTTTATATTAAAGAAAATTTTAAATTAATTTTTCTTTTTACCTGCCAGCTAACACTAGAAGATAAATTATCAACAAGAACTCTATAATTAGTACGTTGTGGTGGTCCATATCTATTTATTTAAATATGTATTTATATGAATAATATTAGCGACAATTTTATTATGAATTTAGAAAAAAAATTTTAAATCAATAAATTTAATAATATGAACCTATCACTTCTTCTATCATCTCTGCGATCATCACGAGATCTTTTTTCACCATGTGCAATTTCAACTATTATTCTATATTAAATATTTATAAAAATTAATATTCATTTATTATGTTATTAAATTTAATATCTTGAATTCAATACCTATGGTCAAAAAACATAGTATCATTACATTCTTTCACAGCATCTTCAGCATCACGATAATCATTAAATTCCTAATATATATTTATTTATATTAAATAATATTTTTCTTTTTTATTATATCTTAATATAATAATTTTTATATTAATTATATTTACGACAAAGCCAAATCCTTTTACATATATTTTTATTATGTTCATAAATATTTTTTTTTATAAAAAAAAAAAAAAAAAAAAAAAAAAATTTAATTATTTGTATTATAAAATGAATTTATTTATAACATTAAATTTTTAAATATAATTTTATATGCTTACCACATTCATATCTACTATTTTTATTATTTTTTAAATTAATTTCTTTAATTTCTCCAAATTTTTCAAAATACTATTTAATATTTAAAAAAATATATTAGCATTTATAATCTTAATCGATTTTAATTAATGATAACTTTTTACTACTAATAATAATAATTAAGGATATATACCTTTTCTACATCCTTTTCTGTCGCATCACGAGATAATTTTCCAATATATATTCTAGAATTGGGCATTTGGATTAAATTAAATTAAAATTTTATTTTATCTATTTTAATATTTTAATTTATAAAATATAATATTTATTTTGTTAATAATTTATATAATTATTTTCTTTTCATTATTATTTAAATATATAGTAAAATTTTTATTTTTGATCATATAAATATGAAAAGAAATTAAATGATATAAAAATATGTTTTTAATCAATATTGATTTATTATAATTTATGTACAATAAATACACAAATCTGAATTAGGATTATATTAATATTAATATTAATAATAACAGTAATGATGCTATTAATAACAGATGTAGTAGTGCTAAGAATAATATAGAAAAAAAAAAAAAGAAAAAAAAAAAAAAAGAAAAAAAAAAGAAAAAGAAAAATAAAAAAGAAAAGAAACAATAAAATTTAGGTATTTAATTATTATTTAAAAATTTTAAAATTTAATGTGAACTTTAAGTTTTTATATATTGTAAAAAAAAAAAAAAAAAAAATTAAATTTAAATACTTTTTGTATATTATATAAAAAAAGTCTTGAGTTTATCAAAGATTTATTTAAGAACAATTTTAATTTCAATTATTAAATATTTATCATTTATTTATCTTTTAATATTATTATTACTATTATTTATTTATTTATTTATTTATTTATTGAATAAAATTATTTAATATATATAATAAAATTTTTAATTTCTTCAATTATAAATTGAAAATAATAATATAATTATTTTACCTTCGTTAAAATAAAACTTAAAAAAAAAAAAAAAACTTTCTATCTAGAATAAAAAAAAAAAGTATATTTTAATTAACTTATTTCATAAATATTATTTGACCTTTATATATATTTTAATTTTCTAAAACAAGAAATCATAAATCATCATAAAAAAATAGTTTTTTTAATATAATTAGTAATATAATTAATTTTTTCATTAATCTTTATTAAATTAAAAATTTTATTTAATATAAATTTAATTATAAAATAATTTTATATAAAAATTTAATTATAACAATAAATTTTGAGGAAATAAAAATTTCATGCTTATTTAAAATTATAATTACATAGTATATTTTTTACTTTTTTTATTTATGAATTGTTTTTTAAATTATCAAAATTTTAATTATTTTATTATATTTTAATTATTTTATTATATTTTTTTATTTTCTATTCATTTTTTAGTTTTAATAAATAAAAAACTTTTTACTAATATTTTAATGTTATAATAATACATAATTGAAATTGAAAGATATTAATGATATGGAAAGATAATTAATAATATTACTAAAAAAAAAAAAAAAAAAAGAAACCAAAAATTATATATATATATATATTATAATATTTGTTTTAAATATTTAATTATCTAAAATCTATTTTGATATTATTTTATTATATATAACTACTAATAATAATTTTATTAATAAAATTAAAATATTATATCATTAACTAGTTTCTTTTGTTTATTTTATTTTATTTTATTTTATTTTATTTTTATTTTTATTTTTTTTTTTAATTTTATTTTATTTTATTTTATTTATTTTATTATGTTATGTTTATTTTATGTTATGTTTATTTATTTGTGTATGTTATATTTATTTTTAATCTAATTCAACTTCTGCATTCCTTATGAAATCATCATTTTTTTCAATTGGAAAGAAATCTTCATATTTTACTGGTCTAAGATCATTTGTCTATAAAAAATATTATAATTATTTGAAATTATAAAATAAAAAAAAATATATTAAAATCAACTGAAATCATATATATTAAATATTTAATATTTATTTGTACATCTATAACAGCATCATTTAAATCTTTATCAATTGTTCTTATATATTCTCTAACTGGAATCATTACTGCGGCTCTACATAGTTCTTTTAAGTCACTACCTGAGTAGTGATTAGTTTTTTTGGCAATATCTTCTAACTTCAAATTTTCGTCAAGTTTTGCATCTTTAAGCATCTATTATAATTAATATAATATTTTATAAGTTTAATAATCTTTAATACTATTATAATATATATATATATTTTGCTTACAAGCTTTAATAATGTGACTCTTTGAGATAAATTTGGTAATTGAACAGAATACCTTTTTGGCATACGTCTAATAATAGCTTGATCTATATATTAATTAAATAAATAAATTAATAAATAAATAAATATACATATATGATTTTATTATATTTAAATATCTACCAATATCATTTGGTCTATTCGTGGCACCCAAAATCTTATTATATTGAATATAATATTTATATATACAAATGTATTAATAAATAAATAATTAATTAAAAATTTTTAATATATCATATACTTACAATAATTCTTGAACTAGAATCAGATACTAAACCATCCCATAAGCTTTGATATATAGATATATTTATTTTAGTAAAATTCAATCTTTTTAATATATATAATTATTTTAAATTTTTTTTTTTTTACCTCATAAATTCAGCTTTCATCATAGCTGTAGCTTCATGATCTTGAGAGCTTCTATCTCTTAAAAATGAATCTATTTCATCAATGAAAATAATAGTTGGCTCTAATTTATGAGCTAATGAAAATAACGCATTTACCAATTTTTGACTTTCACCATACTATTATATAAAATATAATAAATTGTTAATAAATATTTTGGTATTGAATATTTACTTTATATTAATAATTATATACTGTAATATATTATAAATTAAAACTGTTAAGTAAAATATAATAAAAATTTACATATTTATCAGTAAGTGTAGAAATATGGAGATTTATAAAATTGGCACCAGATTCTTTTGCAATAGCTTTAGCCAACATAGTCTTACCACAACCAGGTGGTCCATATAATAATATACCTTTTGGATTACTTAATAAAGATGAGGTTTGTGAAAATACATTTGGATATACTAATGGATATATAACATTTTCTCTTATAGAATCAATAATTTCGTTTAAACCACCAATATCTAGATATATATTTAAATATAAAAATTTATTTTTATTTTATAAAATAAATAAATTAATTTTAATATATATATTTTTCAAATATTAATTAAATTAATTATATGTTTAAATTTGATATTATATATATTACCACTAAAAGAAACTGGAATATCTTCGGGGAAAATAACTTCTGTTGCGATTATTTCCTCATATTCATTTAAAGATAATTCCTTTAAACCCAAACGGTCTAAAATTTGAGAAGCTTTAGCTTTTGTTTCATCTCTTTTTTTTTTTGTAGGATCAAGTGATTGTAATACCCATTTAACACCTTAAATTTATTTTTAACAATTTTTTAACAATTTTATTATTTTTTCAACAATACTTAATTCATTTATTTTTTTTCATATTGTTTTTTTAATTAAATTTAAAATTTATTTATTTTTTTTATAATTAAAATGACATTCATTAACAAATTACATTCTGAATAAATTTATTACCATAAAATAATACAGCTTGTGATACTAGGAATGCAGCAGCTTTTTTATTTATTAATTTTTTTATTTTTTTTATTATTATTGTTTTTATTATAAATGTTATTTATAATTATGTAATCATTATACAAAAAAAAAAGAAAAAAAGAAATTTAATAGAAATTTCAGCCAATTTAATTAAACGTATTGTAGTGATATAAATAATAAAAACGTGTAAATAATCTATAAATTTATGGTTTTATTGCTGAAATTAAATATACCTTCTAAAATAATTTGTTTTGTCGATTGATTTCCTGAAGATTTTGAATAACGACTAATAAGTGATGATATTGAAGACATCTTTTTATTATTTTTATTTGAATTGTTATAAGCCAGCTTGAATTCTTGTTTTTAAATTCAATTAAATAATTTTATTTTGAAAATAATATTATAATTTCTTTAAATAATTTTTTTCAAATAATTTAATTCTTTAATAATATTTAATTGTATTTTTTTTTTTTTTTTTTTTGAAAACTTGATTTTATTAATAATTCTAAATTAATATTATTAAATGTGTGATTCGATTAATGAATTTAAACAATATTTAATTAATTAGTTTTAATAATATTATAAGTATTATTTAATATTAATTTATTTAAAAATTACTAAATAGAAAAAAAAAAAAAAAAAAAAAAAGGTTAGAAATATTATGTATTTTTCCTTTTTTTAAAATAATTCGTTTTACTTCTAGACAATTATATTTTTGATATATGATCAATAATCACGTGGTATTTTCTATATGATTATATTTATTAAACCAATAAAAATGCAAAAAAAAAATAAATGTTTTATTTATTATAATATTATAATATTTTATGAGTATTCCTTTTTTACATTTTTTTTATGAATTATATAAATTTATTACATTTTAATATTAATATATATTTATTATTATTAATTGATTGTAGTTATTATATTATTTACACATATACTGATTTTATTAATAACTGTAGCTTTGAGTGACCTAACATCCTAAATAATGTTATTTTTTTTTCGATAGGACCCGGTGGTTGTAATACCAATTCTATATTCTAATTTTTTTTTTTTTTTAAATTAATAAAAAATTTTCTTTTTATTTTTAAAAATATTTTAAATAAATTTCATAATAAATTTAATATATATATAATGTATATATAATCTTTTAAATTTTTTAGTAAAATAAATTTGTTTGGAAAATAATCACTTTTATTTATTAAATATTAATTTTTACATTCTTATTATTTTCATATTTATGTATTAAATTTTTCTTTTACATGAAATTTTCATATATATAAAGGATTGTTTATTAATTAATATAATTTATTATTTATTATTGAATATAAATAAATAGTTAAAAAAGATTTAAAGTACAGATAAAATTACAAGAGTGTTCATTTCGAAAATTTTTATTACAAAAGGGGAGTGTGCATTTCGAAAATTTTTATTACATAAATTTGTATTTTGTTGTATGGCTTAAATGTTTTTAATTTTAAGCCACTTAATTTTATTAAAAATTTAATGAATAATAATTAATTAATTAATTATATAAAATTACAATTCTCAAAAATTTTCAAACACGTAATCATACGTGGGCCTATATCTAATTGTATCATAATTTTGTGGATTTTTTCTACAATTTTTAATAAAGCCATATATTCACAATATGGCGTGAATAATAAATGTGGTGATATTTTATGACGAAAATTTATAAGCCACCAAGAATTTGGCGAAATACAACACTTCAATAAATAATAATTAGGTTAGGTATTTCTATTTAACATTGAAAAATAAAATAAAAATAAATAAACATTTTATTTTTTAATGCTTAAAAAATAAAATAAAAATAAGAAATAAGAAAACTTCTTTTTTAAACATTAAAAAATAAAATAAAAATAAATAAAAATTTATTTTTTAAGCATTAAAAAATAAAAAAAATAAAATAAAATAAAAAAAATAAAATAAAATAAAAAATAAAAAATAAAAATAAAAATAAATAAATAAAATAGTAAATAAAGAAATAATAAATAATTAATAATTAAATAATTATTTAAATAATTATATAATTAATTAAAAAAAGGTTTATTATTTTAAATATTAAAAAAAAAAAAAAAAAGTTTCAAAGCATTTAAAAGTATATTTATTAAAATATTTTATTGAAAAATTTTAATTATTAATGGAAGACAATATAGAAATTGAAATACGTGAAACAAATCGAGGAAATGAACAAATTATTATTAATAAAAAACACAAATTTAATTTTTCATTTCAAAGGAAAGATAAATCAAAAATTTATAGATGCACTGAATATAAGACTTTAAATAAATGTAAATCTTTAATTATTTTAAATTATAAAAAGGAGGTTTTAAAATATGAAAGTTTACATAACCATCTCGAAAAAGAAATTGATGTGTCTATATCAGTAGCAAAGCATAAAACTAAGGAAGAAATTAAGAAACATTCAATTCTTATGGATATAAAACCTAAACATATATTTAATGCCGTTTCTCAAGAAATGGGACTTATATGTCCCGAATATAGTACAATTAGATCCCAAATAATAAGAAATATAAATAAACAATTTCCTCCAAACATAAAAAGTTTTGATGATATTCCCATTGAATCAGAATATTATAAAACTAAAAGAAATGAAAATTTTATGATATTTAAAAATACTGATCTAATAATCTTTCAATCACCATTCCAAGCATATTTATTTTCGAATTATCATAAAAATATATTTGCGGACGGTACATTTTATGCAGCACCGAAATTTAGTTATCAGTTATTTATAACAAGAACTTATGTTGGGGAATTTAATATGTTTTACACTACTTCCATTTCTATATTAAAAAATAAAAAACAATCTACATATGAAACATTATTTAAAGAAATAAAAAAAAAAGCAAATTAATTTAGGAGTAATACATTAATTACTACAATTAATTTTCATTGTGATTTTGAACAAGGTATATCTAATGCCGCAAAAAAAGTTTTTCCCAATATAAATATTAAATATTGTGTTTGGCATTACAAAAGATCATTAGAAAAACAAAAAAATATATTATGTTATCATGAAGTGAGGAATAATAATGATGTATATATTTATTATAAAGCTATTTCGAACTTACCGTTTATAAACCCTAACTATATATTTGATATTTATATTATAATAAAAAGAATTTGTCAAAAAAAAAGTATAATAATTTTCTGCAATTTTTAGAATATTTTAATAAAAATTATTTACTTAAGTATAATGTTAATAATTGGAATTATTATGAAAATATAGAGCATTTAACAAACAATGCATCAGAATCTTATAATAGCTACTTAAATAATATATTTCCAAATAAACCTTATTTTATAAATTAATATATATATTAAAAGAAGAAGAAAACTTATCTTATAATGATTATCAAAAGAGAACTAAAGGAAATTGGAAAAAAAAGCAAAAAATATTTAGTGCAACTGATGAAATTAAAATTTTAATTGAAAATTACAAAAGTAAGAAAATAAATTTATTTTATAATGGATGCAACAGAAATGAATTAATTAAATTATGGAAAGAATGTTTAATTGATTTAAACGATATAAATATTAATTTAAAATAAATAATCTTAATTTAAAAAAATGCTAGAAAAATAAAAATTTATTTATTTTAATTTATATTTATAATCGTTTAAATAATAATTAAATAATCTTAATATAAAAAAATGCTAGAAAAATACAAATTTATTTACCTATTGTGTTTATTTAATATTCTTAATAGAAATTATCTTTTAGTTATTTTTATTAAGTAATTTATAACTAAAACCGATTTATTTGATACTAGTTAAAATATTATTAATATCAATATCAATATTATATAATTATAAATTTTATTAATATCAATATCAATATTATATAATTAAAAATTTTATTAATATCAATATCAATATTATATAATTATAAATTTTATTAATATCAATATCAATTATAATTATAAATTTTATTAATATCAATATCAATATTATATTATTATAAATTTTATTAATATCAATATACTTTTCAAAATTAATTATGTTATTAAAAATATTAAATTCAATAAAAGATTTTTATTATTTTATTAAAATTATAATTGTTATTATTATATTTTAATAATAATTGATTCATATTGATCAAACATTATAAATCTTACTATGCAAATAATTAATTATTTTAATAGGATCAATTACTCAACTCTTATTGGTTTAATTTTTAATTCTTATATCATTTAAATTAATATATATATATCGTTTATGAAAATATGAATTATAAATAATTAAAATTATTTACTTTTCATTTAAATTTTTTTATTTACTATAATAAAATATAATAATTAAAAGACAAACGTTATTATAACTAATTTTTTTTTTTTTTTTAGAAAAATAAATAAAAAAAATTAAAATATATAAGATTCCTATATATATAAAATAATTATTATATTATATTTTATTTTATTTTATTTTATTCGATCTATACTTTATATTTGATATTCTACTATTTATTTTATTTTATTTTATTTTATTTTATTTTATTTTATTTTATTTTATTTTATTATATTTTATTATATTTTATTTTATTTTATTTTATTTTATTATATTTTATTATATTTTATTTTATTTTATTTTATTTTATTTTATTTTATTATATTATATTATATTTTATTTTATTTTATTTTATTTTATTTTATTTTATTTTATTTTATATACATGTACTTTTATATTATTACATTCAATATTTATTTTATTTTATTTTATTTTATATACATGTACTTTTATATTATTACATTCAATATTTATTTTATTTTATTTTATTTTATTCAATCTGTACTATATATTCATATTCTACTATTTATTTTATTTTATTTTATTTTATTTTATTCAATCTGTATTATATATTCATATTCTACTATTTATTTTATTTTATTTTATTTTATTTTATTCAATCTGTACTATATATTCATATTCTACTATTTATTTTATTTTATTTTATTTTATTTTATTCAATCTGTACTATATATTCATATTCTACTATTTATTTTATTTTATTTTATTTTATTTTATTCAATCTGTACTATATATTCATATTCTACTATTTATTTTATTTTATTATATTTTATTTTATTTTTATAAAGTTTTGGTAAAAAAATAGATTATAAATCAACACTTCAATAATAACACTAAAACACAAAATAATAGTTTTAAAGAACAAGTTTTATTAATTTTTTAAATATTAAATCTTTATTTATTTTAAAGTGTTATTAACAAGAAATCGTTATTAACAATTACATCGATTAAAATACATGAAATTTGATAACTATTTATATTTTTATCTTATTACATTTATAATATATAATTCCTATTGAATTATATTATCTAGCTATTTATTTAAAAACAATACTAACCTAAACTAATAATAAATAATTAACTATTACTAAATAAAGAGAATTATAATTAATAACTAAAATAAATATAATCAATTCTAATTGAGTTCATTTATTATTTATTTATTATTTAAATATTATTAGTAAATTTATTATATATTTTCTATTTAAAAATAATATAAAAGTTGTCATAATTATTTAATATAAATTTAGCATAAAATGCCGTAAGTTTCAACATGACTAATTGCGTAGTTTCATGTTGTTAATTTATCTTGTGAAAAACCTTAACTCTTATTATTTAAATTAAATTACATAAAAAGAAATGATTTTCAAATACTAGTTTCACAAGAGAAATTTTTAATTTATTAGTATGATTGGGAAAAAATCGAAATTATGTTAAAAATATTTTCAATAATTTTATACACGTGATTTCAAATAAATTTATTTTAATTTTACTTAAATTTATGATTAAATTTAATTAAAATTATTTAAAGATATTAATAATATCTTTACAATTTTATTTTATTTAATCTGTACTTTATATTCATATTCTACTATTTATTTTATTTTATTTTATTTTATTTAATCTGTACTTTATATTCATATTCTACTATTTATTTTATTTTATTTTATTTTATTTAATCTGTACTTTATATTCATATTCTACTATTTATTTTATTTTATTTTATTTTATTTAATCTGTACTTTATATTCATATTCTACTATTTATTTTATTTTATTTTATTTTATTTTACTTTATTTAATCTGTACTTTATATTCATATTCTACTATTTATTTTATTTTATTTTATTTTATTTAATCTGTACTTTATATTCATATTCTACTATTTATTTTATTTTATTTTATTTTATTTTACTTTATTTAATCTGTACTTTATATTCATATTCTACTATTTATTTTATTTTATTTTATTCAATCTGTATTTTCTGTTGATAATATAAACAAGGTATTAATGTATTAATAATAATATTTAAAATAAAATAAAAAAAAATATAATAATTATTTTATATATGTAGTAATTATATATATATATATATATTTTTTTATTTAATTTTCTAAAAAAAATTTTTTTAGTCATAATAAACGTTTGTCTTAATTATTTTTATTATTATTTAAAAATTTATTTATTCATTTATAATTTATTTATTCATTTATTTATTTATTACATTATAATACGACATGATTTCCGAAATGCAATACAACAAAATACAAATTTTTGTAATAAAAATTTTCGAAATGACACACCCCCAAAATTACATGTCTTTATATTTAATTATGGCTTGTTCTATATATATATTAATTTATATTTAATTTGTAATTACAATATATTTAATATAATTTAATTTGATATTTCATTAAACTTAAGCTAGAATAAAACTTTATATTAATAATGATAACGCTTCCTCTCAAATTAAATTTTTTATTTTATACAAATTTTATTTGTAAAATTTGTTATTTTGTTTCCTTTAAGGTTTTTGGTTAATGGATCGGCCAGCTTATCATTTGTATTAATATATTTTAATTGAACATATATATCTAATATACTTTCATTGTTAAAATGGTAGCTAACACTAATATGTATAAGCTTATGGTTTAAGTGACCTGCTTCGTGACCTGCTTCACTGATACTTTTGCTATGCTTCATTATCTGTGTATATGTCTATAATTTCTATTTCCGAATAATTCATAAAGTAGATTTTTAATATGTAATACTTTTTTAATACATTCCATAGTACTTAAATATTCAGCTTCAACGGTAGATGTTGCGACAATTGTTTATTTTTTGGAGTACCATGAAATAGTATTTGTACCCATTAAAATAATGTGACCTGAGATAGATTTTCTATCGTTTGGATCACCGGCAAAATAAGAATCTGTATGTACATTTATTTTACCTTTTCCGTCATATCTTATTTTATAATGTTTTGTTCCATTTAAGTATGCTAATATTTGAATATTTTCCAATCGGCTTGAGTTGGATTTTCTAATTTCCTAGCTGAAAAATTAACAACAAATGCAATGCCTGGACTTGTACATCTAGCAAGGTAAATTAGAGAAGCGATAATACTTTTGAATGTAATTTTGTCAACAGGTTCATTATTTTCATTATTTTATATCCTACACATGATGCTTTTATATTTCTTTTATTATTTATATTATATTTATTTAACAGATTATCAATGAATACATCTAGATACAAATGACATTATCTTCTCTTTTTATTTTGATTTTTAATATAAAGTCAGCAAATCCATATTTTGATATTTTAAGGTTTTTTATAATTATTGAAGCAATTTTAATAATCCCGAAATTTTCACCTATAATTAGCATATCATCAACATAAAGTCCTATGACATAAGTTAATTTATCCTTAAACTTTTTGAAGAAAACACAGAGATCAGTAATAGAATGTTGAAATTTTCTTTTAGTTAAAAATTTTGTAATTGATTTATTCCATTGGCGACCTGATTATTAAAGACCTTACAATGCTATATTCAGTATCCAATAGCCTTTGCTGTAGTTTTTATCATCATATGAAATATCTACGTAAATTTCTTTGTCTAATGGGGCATTTAGGTAGGCTTAATTAAAATCTAATTGGTAAACATTTCATCGAAGTTTGGCAGCATATGCAAGAATCAATTTTATACAATCAGTATTTAAGGCTGGACTATATGTAATCTCATAATCAATACTGAATCTTTGGGCAAAACCTCTTGCAACAAGTCTGGCTTTTATTTTTTAATAATTTTATGTAAAAGGAGACACTAAAATAGATTACAATAACAAAGACACAGTAAATTTTATTTTATTAAAAAAAATTTCTTAAAAAATATATTTTATTAATATTTAATATTTATTAATAGTTATTTGTTCAATAACAATTACATCGAAAAAAAATGTGAAAAGTATCTTCTATTTTATCTTTTCCTAAATACATTGATAATATATTATTTTATTTAAATTACATATATTTTAATATAAAACTATCCTAATGAATTTTATTAAATAACAAATTTATAAACTATAGCTAAATTTAGAAAAATATAATTATTAATTAAACTAAATACTAAATAATTAAAATTAAGTATATTTATTATCTATTTATTATCTTAATATTATAAGTCTTTATTTATTTTCGATTTAAAAACAATGTTAAAAGAGTCAAGATTAAATTTTGAAACTTAATTTTCACAAAATAAATTATTAATTTATTTTGTTTTAAACTTTAATTCATTTAAATTATTTTAAAACAATAGTTTTCTCATAATTAAATTTTATAAAAATTATTACATTAAAAATTTGTCTTGTGGCTTAAAGAATATAATTCAAGAATTTAGTTCATATGATTTATTTACTTTGTTTATTATTTATAAATCAAAGAATAATTTACATTTTTGAATTACACAAGAAAAATTTTTAATTTAAAATGTGATTGGGATAATCACATCTTTACATTTTATTACTTGTATCTTTTTTAATTGCAAAAACCCACTTTGTGGAAATTGTTTGTTTTCCTCTAGGTTGTTTTTCAGAAAAGGTCATAATATTTGTAAAGAGTTCTATCAGAAACAGATTACAAATAACAAATTTTAACACCAAAATAAAAAAGAACACGTAATAAAAATTCGTTTTTTTTTAAATAAAATAATCTTTATTAATTAAAAAAAAATTAAATCTCTTTTTTGTTATTAACTATCATATAGTCAATAACTAATACATCGATTTAATTATAGAAATTTACATGTATTTATATTTTTTCATTATTACATTATAATATATTATTTCTATCTAATTTACATATATTACTATTTATTTATAAACAAAATATTTATTAATAATTTTATTAAATAATAATTAACTAAACTAAACAATAATTAATTCAATAAGCTTTCAACTTATTTACAATAATAATTAAATTCAATAACAACTCATTTATTATATATTTATTATATAAATATTATTAATACTAATGTTTATATATTTACAATTCAAAACTATTTTTATAAACTATTTAAACTAATTTTAACTATTTAAAACTATTCCGAAATTAATTTTAAAGTATTTTAAACTAACTAAACTAAATTAACTAACTTAAATAGAATAACTATTTTAAATAAACTAAACTAAATTAACTAAAATAAATTATTTAGATTAAAGTTATTATCCAAAATTACTTAAATAATAATTTTTCCTTTATGAAAAGTTTACATAAATTTATAATTAATTTTCATATACGTAAATCATAAATTTATGTAATTTTATTATATTAATTGATTATGTAATAATTAATTATTAAAGATTTTATTAAATCTTTACATTCTCGCCCTTTAAGTTGAGCTCCTGCGAACTATAGAGTTCAATCTCCGGGAAGGAATGTCAATTATAAATGGTTGATATTTATGCCTAATGTATTCTTCATTAAAATCTTTATCACCATCATCAACCACATTATTTCGTTTATTCCTTTTAGATTTACGAAAGTACTCTTGAATTAGCTATCTATCGTAAATTTGATCTTCATCGATCCAAGAATCTTCAACAGAATTTAGGCCTTTCCAAGATACGAGGAAACAATTTTTTCCTCTATATGTCCTCATATCAATAATTCTTTCAGAAATCTTATCTATGGTATCGGTAGTTAACTTAATATTCTTTCTTTTCCTATTATTTCTATTAGCAAATTCATTTTCATAATATGGTTCCAGTAAAGATACATGGAAAACAGGGTGACAACGCATATTACTTGGTAATTTGAGTTCGTAGGCTAATGAACTAACTTTCTTCACAATTTCAAATGGACCAAGCATTTGGTATGCTAATTTCCTTTTTACATTCTTAGTTGTATTTCCTTTGAGTAACCAAACTTTTTTACCAACTTCAAAATCTGGCGTGGGTAATCTTTTGAAATCAGCATACTTTTTATAGGTTTCTTTAGCTGACTCTAAATTTTCCTTTAAAAATTTAATATTTTCATTTATATCTTTTACTCTAACATCAGCTCTATGAGGACTATCTAAAGAAGGAATTTCTAGACTAAATTTTGGGTTAAATCCATAGTTTGCAAAAAACGGTGATTGATCGATTGATTGTTGCAAAGTATTATTATAAGCAAACTCAGCAAAAGGCAACAAGTCAACCCAATTATTTTGTCTTTCATTTATGAAACAACGGAGATATTGTTCCAATATTCCGTTCACCCTCTCCGTTTGACCATCAGTCTGCGGATGGTTCGAAGTGGAGAATGACAACTTAATGTTTAATAATTCGCAAAGACGATTCCAAAAATCAGAAGTAAATTGCGTACCTCTATCCGAAACAATGGAATCAGGAAAGCCATGTAACCTAAAGATATGGTTAATAAAAGAATCGGCAGCAATTGAAGCAGTAGAAAGACAACGTAAAGGAATAAAATGAGCCATTTTAGTCAATCTATCTACAACAGTCATGACAGTGGTCATATCTTTGAATTTCGGTAATTCAACAATAAAATCCATGGAGATGTCTGACCATGGTCTGTCGGGGGTAGACAAAGGAGATAAAAGACCGTAGGGTTTATGTCTTGGAACTTTAGCTTTGCAGCAAGTTTCACAGGACTTAACAAACTCTTTAACATCATTACGTAACTTAGGCCACCAAGAGTTACGATTAATCAAATCAAATGTTTTGCGTACACCGAAAAGACCAGCAGTAACAGAGTCATGGTGTATTTCAAGAACTCTTGTGCGAAGATTCTGAGGGACATAAATTAAGTTATCAAAAAGTAAGAAACCTTCCTTATCAATTTTACACTTATCAATAAATTTAATAGGTGGATTAACATTACTATTATTTAAAATAAAGGATTTAATTTTTATAAAAAGATCATCATTATTTAAAGATTTCAAAATAGAATTAATTAAGGACTCGTCACATGAGTTACGATTAATAACACAACAAGAAACATCGCGAGAACAATCAAATAAATGATCACTTCTTCTTGACAAAATATCTGGTTTACTAGATTTTTTACCAGAACGATACACAAGATTAAAATCGAAACGAGAAAGAAATTCATACCAACGAATTTGTCGTTGAGAAAGTAGCTCAGGCTTCCTAGGAAAAGTAAGGTTTTTATGATCGGTATAAATAGTAAATGGATGGCGAGCACCTTCAAGGTAATGACGCCATTCTTCCAAAGCAACTTTAATTGCAAGAAGCTCTTTATCATAAATGGGGTAATTTAGTTGAGATTTGGTTAGATTGGTAGAAATAAAAGCAATTGGGTGTAACTGACCATCAAATTCTTGGGAAAGTATAGCTCCAACAGCGAAATTAGAAGCATCAGTTTCCACAATGAAAGGTTTGTTACTATCAGGATTTCTTAAAATTGGAGCAGAAGTAAAAAGTTCTTTTAATTTATCAAAGGATTTTTGTTGATCAGAACCCCAGAGAAATGGAACATTTTTCCTGGTAAGTTTATGTAAGGGCCGCGCAATCTTAGCAAAATCCTTGATAAAAATTCTATAATAATTACATAATCCAATAAATGATTGTATTTCCTTTACATTAGAAGGAACAGGCCAATCTAGAATAGCTTTAACCTTTTCAGGATCAACTTTCAAACCATCTTTTGATAAAATGTAACCAAGGAAAGTGGTTTCAGTAACATCGAATTCACGTTTCTCTAATTTAATGTACAAGTTATTTTCTAATAATTTTTAAAGCACCTTTTTAACGTGTTCATGATGTTCCTCTAAACTATTAGAATAAATTAATATATCGTCTATGTAAGAAATAACAAAGTCATCTAAGTAATCGCTAAGAACATCATTAATAAAATGCTGGAAGGTGGCTGGAGCATTTTTTAAGCCAAAAGGCATGACTAAATATTCAAAATGACCATATCGAGTACGAAATGCAGTCTTGTACTCATCACCTTCTTTAATTCTTACTAAATTGTAGGCAGACTTTAAGTCCAACTTGGTAAAATATTTTGCACCTTTAACTCTATCTAATAATTCACTTATTAAAGGAAGAGGATAAGAATTACAGATGGTAATTTCATTCAATTTTCTATAATCAATACATAATCTCAATGAACCATCTTTCTTTTTAACAAATAATACAGGTGCACCAGCGGGTGATTTGGATTTCCTAATGAATCCTTTTTCTAAATTTTCTTTTATATACTTTTTTAGTTCATCTCGTTCTGCCTCAGTTAAAGGATATATTGGACCATAAAATAAATTTGAATTATCCTTTAATCTTATTTCACAATCATATTCACGATGTGGAGGGAGTACGTTGCAATTTCTTTCATTGAATACTTCTACGTAATTATTATAAATGGGAGGTATTCCTATAATTTTTTTATTTAATTTATTCTCAAAATTACTAATTTTTAAACAATTACATATACAACACAAATTTTTCACGAAACACTTTTTAGAAATATACTTTTTATTTTCATCTTTATTTAAATTATCATTATGATTACAATTTTTTGTTACATTATTACATAAAATATCAATTTTACAAATTTTATTTAATTCATCTAAATTAATATTATTACTATCAATTCATAAATTTCATCATCATTATCAAACATAAAACTATCATTTACATCACTATCATAATTAATTATACAAAAATTTTTTACATCATTAAGTTCTTCTTTTTCACTACAAGTTTTAATATGAGTGCGACGACCTCTAATCGTAATTTCTTCATCAGAATCCATATCGGAATCAGATTCGAAGGAATACTTACGCTTAGGATTATTCTTTTCCTTTGTTAAGGAAAGTTCTTCATATGGTTCCTTTCCTTTAGTAGAAATTTTGTTTAACTTCTTTTTATTCTTATTTTTTCTATTCCTTTTTCCTACATTGCAATGTCGAGCACAGTATCCTGAACTGAAAGAGATTTTCTTTGAATCATGGTAGTTAATAGGGCAATGTTTTTCAATCCAAGGTAATCCTAAAATGATATCGACATCAGAATACGGAGGGCATATAATTGGATGACCTCAAAATGGTTCTTGAAACGGAGCATACATTTTTCGGTTATATTTTTGACTGTAGATAAACCATATCCCAGACCGGCAACTTTGAAAGGATTTTCCGCTTTCATAAGTTTTATATTATTAACTCTTGCAAATTCTGGGTGAATACAATTAATATCAGAACCAGAATCAATAAGAACTTTCACTTTTACTTCTTTAGAATCATTAGTTTTAATATAGAAGTCAAGGATATTAGTTTTCCCTTTAAAATTCTTATTCTCGAATTCAATAATTTCCAAAATTTTATGAACATTTTCATTATCATTAATTAATTTAATTCTTCTGACGGAGGAAGAGGGGAGAGAAGTATTAGAAGAGGAGGCTTCATCATTCGGAATTTTATTGATCACCTTGAAATTTTTTGGTTTCTTCTTATTAGGGCAATTGAATTGTAAATGTCCGGCCTTCCCACAAATAAAGCATAAACCTTTTCTTCTTCTTTCTTCTTCCTTATTTGTTCCGGAATCGTTATAGATACTTTTGTGGGATGGAAAATATCTTGTTGATTTTTGACCCTTCTTGATGAGGTATAGATCCACGTCCATGGGGTCATCTTGATTATAGTTTCTTCTATCCTGATGTGTAAGGCAATATTCTCTAATATCGTTTCTTTTTGTCAAATTTTCAATTGTTACGGCCTCTCTAAATAGGTTTTCCAAATTTTCTGGGTTTGGATTAACAATAGCAAGTTTTTCTCTCATCTTATAATGGAGACCTTTTATGAACATGTATATCTTGGCCGGTTCATTAAAGTCGGAGTATTAACTTATTTTTTGGAACTCGGAGATATACTCAACAACATGTCCATATTTAAACTGGCGTATGTTACATAGTTTTCCGTTAGCAATAACAGCTTCTACATCAGGGTCTCCGAAATTTCTAAGAAGTTCAGCAATAAAATTTCCATAATTTCCTAAGACAGGATTGTTATTCCTTCTAAGGCATGAAGCCCAATTTAAAGCTTTTCCATTTAAATATGAAATGACAAAATTGACCCTCATAGCATCATTAATAAATCGTTGAGGGTGGGCATTAATAACTAGTTCAACTCTTGTCAAGAATCCATCAAGTTCTCTTTTGTTACCTGAAAATACCGGAGGATCATTTATTATTTTAAGAGGGGGTATTTGTTGTTGTTGCTGTATTTGATGGTCCGCCATAATATTGTTAATATTTAAATTTTGAAAAATTAAATTTAATTCCTCCAATTTGAAATATTGAATATCAAGTAACTATTAGTTAATTAACGTATGAATTTATTGAATATTCCAAATTTATAATATATAACTTGTAATTTATATGTCCACCTAATTAAGATTTTATTAGATGTATTTGCTTATTCACTTGATGAATAGCAAGAACTAGATATCCGTTTATGAATAACTTACTATAATTATTATTATATTTAACGTTGATAAGTCGTTCAGACTCTATCCACTTGAAAAGGTGTCGAACGAGTAATCAACTAAATATAAAATAATAAAATAACAAGCTAATTAATCTAAGTACTAATTAAGTACTAATTTTTTTTTTTTTTTTTTTTTTTTTTTTTTTTTTTTTTTTTTAAAATTTGTAACTTATAATTTATGCGTTCACTTAATTCAATTCAATTAGGATTTATTAAGTGTATAATTTAATTATTCACTTGATAAACAAGAAATTCTTTTATTAATTACTTATTATTATTATTATTATTATTATTATTATATTTAATGTTGTTAAGTCGTTCAGACGCTATCCACTTAAAAAGGTGTCGAACGAGTATACAACTAAATATAAAATAATAAAAATAATGAAACAATTAATCCAAATACAAATTTTATCTAAGGTAGCTATCCTGAACAAGGCGGTAGTTATCCAAAAATTCAGTTACTTCTTCTAAACACGGCGGTAGTTATCCAAGAATTCAGTTACTTCTTCTAAACACGGCGGTAGTTATCCAAGAATTCAGTTACTTCTTCTAAACACGGCGGTAGTTATCCAAGAATTCAGTTACTTCTTCTAAACACGGCGGTAGTTATCCAAGAATTCAGTCACTTGTTCTAAACACGGCGGTAGTTATCCAAAAACTTGTTATTTGTAACGTGTTTCTTTGATTTATAAGGTATTAGTTATTGTAAAGAGTTCTATCAGAAACAGATTACAAATAACAAATTTTAACACCAAAATAAAAAAGAACACATAATAAAAATTCGTTTTTTTAAATAAAATAATCTTTATTAATTAAAAAAAAATTAAATCTCTTTTTTGTTATTAACTATCATATAGTCAATAACTAATACATCGATTTAATTATAGAAATTTACATGTATTTATATTTTTTCATTATTACATTATAATATATTATTTCTATCTAATTTACATATATTACTATTTATTTATAAACAAAATATTTATTAATAATTTTATTAAATAATAATTAACTAAACTAAACAATAATTAATTCAATAAACTTTCAACTTATTTACAATAATAATTAAATTCAATAACAACTCATTTATTATATATTTATTATATAAATTTTATTAATACTAATGTTTATATATTTACAATTCAAAACTATTTTTATAAACTATTTAAACTAATTTTAACTATTTAAAACTATTCCGAAATTAATTTTAAAGTATTTTAAACTAACTAAACTAAATTAACTAACTTAAATAGAATAACTATTTTAAATAAACTAAACTAAATTAACTAAAATAAATTATTTAGATTAAAGTTATTATCCAAAATTATTTAAATAATAATTTTTTCTTTATGAAAAGTTTACATAAATTTATAATTAATTTTCATATACGTAAATCATAAATTTATGTAATTTTATTATATTAATTGATTATGTAATAATTAATTATTAAAGATTTTATTAAATCTTTACACTGATGTTGATAATCTAGAGGATGCCTGTAGATTAGCCTAAAAATTTGAAAGTATAATAAACAAATCTCGAGTAGGCAATGAAATATGGGGTTCTTATACTACTAATATTAAGAATAATTATAATGGTGTAATAAACTATGGCCAAATTGAAAGATCAAATTATAAAAATAATTTTTCTGATAAATATATTAAAAATGCATCTAATATATGGACAGGAATTTTAGGAATCAAAGGAATTTTAGGAATTCACCTATAAATATTGTGACTCAAGGAATACAAAATAATAACTTAAATAATTATACTAAACCTAGGAAAAACACTTACAATTATTATAGATTTAATGTAGAGAATGATAATAACAGTAATTTAAATGTTCGTAATGATAATAATATATCATACCATTATAGAAATCGGAAAATTTTAAAATCAAATTTAAAAATTAGTTCATCAAATAGTTCAACAAATAATAATAAAGTAAGCAGTAATAATGATAAAAATAATAGCAATATTAATAATGTTAATGAAAACATAATTAATAATAATTCAATTAATAATATCATCAATAATGGTATATCTAACTTGGCTACCAATAATAATAATAATAATAATAATAATAATAATGATGATGATGATGATATTTATAATAATAATAATAATAATAATAATAATAATAATAATAATAATGATGATGATATTTATAATAATAAAAATAATAATAATAAAAATGACACTTTGAATAACATAGTAAATGTGGAACAAAATAAATTATACGCGTTCAAAATGGATAATTTCAGAAAAAAAATTATAAAATAGGAAATGCCAATAATGGAAATTTGAAACAAATAGTAATATTATAATTACTAAAGAAGAAAATAAAAATAGTTTCACTGGTAATACAGATATTAAGAAAAGTCAAAATAATAATATGGAAATTAATAGTATTGTAACAATAAATATTAAAACTATTGATAATAATGAAAATATTAATTCAAATAGTAAAAAGAATAAAGATAATAATGATATTATTGAGAAATCTAAAAATATAATTTATAAGAAAAATAGTAATAAAAATGTAAATGAAGAAATAAATGTTAAAGAATTTGTACAAGTTGATAATATTAACAGTAGTTTGACTAAAGAATCAAAAATTATTGATAATAAAAATTCAAAAATAAACAATATTCAAATTATTCCAAATAATAATAATAACGAGCAATGTATAAATAAAAAGTATTCAGTTAGTAATAAAAATTCCCTGTTTGATTTTAGTAATATTATAAATGTAGATAGTGATAAGGAAATAAAAATTGAGAAAATTAAAAAGAAAATTAAAATTACCCATATTTTTATTCAAAATAATGATAAAGATAAAATAAATATTAATAAAATTTTAATGCCCAAACCTTAGATTATGTTAAAAGAGATTATTAGTTATAACAACAATCGAGTTGATACAAAACGAATAATTAGAAATTATAGATATAAAAGAAAATAAAATTTTAAAATTATTATTAATGGTAATTAAACCATATATTATCTTTTATAAAATAAATATACAGTTTAATTTTTAGCAAGGGCATTTTTGATATAAAACAAATATGTGTAGTAACATATTTGTATATTTAATAATAATTATTAAATATTAAATTTATATCTTTTTGATAACAATTATTTTATTTTATTTTATTTTAATATATATTATTATAATTATAATAATTATAATACTTTATTTCATATAAAATTTATATATTTCTATATATTAGAATAAATAATTAATATATTACCTATTTCTTATAAATAGATTAGATTATTTATAGTAGAAATAGAGAACTCTTTTGTAAATTTTGAGGAATTAGAATTATTATTTTAATTGTACGTATATTATAATATTATTAATAAAATTTACTAAACTACCATTATTTAAAACCCACTGCTTATAAATTATTGCACATAAAAGTCCCGTATATCATATCTGATATAAAACAAATATGTGTAGTAACATATTTGTATATTTAATAATAATTATTAAATATTAAATTTATATCTGTTTGATGGTAATTATTTTATTTTATTTTATTTCAATATGTATTATTATTATTATAATAATTATAATACTTTAATTCATATAAAATTTATATATTTCTATATATTAGAATATATAATTAATATATTACCTATTTCTTATAAATAGATTAAATTATTTATATTAGAAATAGAGAACTCTCTTGTAAATTTTTAGGAATTAGAATTATTATTTTAATTGTACGTATATTATAATATTATTAATAAAATTTACTAAACTACAATTATTTAAAACCCACTGCTTATAAATTATTGCACATAAAAGTCCCGTATATCATATCTTATATCACGTTATTTCTGGATCATTTTATAAATCATATGATAATTAATCAAGTGATTAATTAATTTTTTTTTATGTAATTATTAATAAAATAATTTATTAATAATGAATTATAAAATCTTTACACAAACAATATTATAACTTTTGTGAAAACCATTCCTCCAGGAAAGAAACCAATTTCTACTAAATAGGTTTTCAATATTAAAAAGAATGGAAACAATAATATTGAGAAATACAAGGATAAATTAGTCTCTAGAGGTTTCAGTCAAGTAAAAGTCCTAAACTATGAACTAACATTCTCTCCAACGTTGAATATAGATAGTCCAAAATTGATTCTTGATTTATCCGCAAAGAACAAGTGGAATACTCATCAATTAGACGTAAAAGCAGCTTACCTTAATGAAAGTCTAGATAAGGAAATATTTATAACAATTACACCCAGTAATAGAAATTATGAAAAAGGATACTGGAAGCTCAACAAGGCTCTGTATAGTTTAAAACAATCAAGCCGCTAGTGGAATGAAACAATAACCAAACATTTAAAAGAAAATGGATTTAGTCAACTTATTTCTGAACTATATATGTTTAAGAAGGTAAAAAACTGAAAAGTATCATGTATTGTCAGACTTTATAATAAAGGGTAACAACAATGGTATAAAAGAAACAATATAAATAGTTAAAAATAAATATTGAATTTCAAAAAAAAGCCTAATTGATTTCATCCAAGGAATTAATATAGAAAAGCAAGGATATAACTATTCAATAAATCAAAAATCATACATTGAAGAATTATTAACAAATTCATTATAACTAATACATGGAAGACAAAAAACTCTCTGTACTGGGGATAATCAAAAAGAAAACAATATATTATTTGCTAGAACAACCTATAAAAGTGCATTAGGTTCACTAATCTATTTATCCAGATGCGCACTTCCAGATATTGCATTCTCTGTTGGAAAGTCGAAGAACCAACGTTAACCGACTGGAAAAGGGTAACAAACATATTCAGGTATTTAAATTATACTAAAAATTATAACACAACTTATAATAGAATAGACGAAATAGTTGCCTTTACAGATTCAGAAATAGGAGGAGATATTAAAGACAAAAAATCGACTTCTGGACAAATAATTCATATGGGTAAGAGTCCAATATGCTGGAACTCTAAAAAACAATTTACTGTAGCAACTTCTACTTTGAAAGCTGAATACTGTAAAGATATCTTTATATCTTTAATAAATTTATGTAATTCATTATTACATTAATTTATGTATGAAATTTTTTCCACGATATCTTGAATAAAATTATGTAATTTACATTAATTTATGAATTAAAACATATTTTAATAAATTTATGTAAATGAAAAATCATACATCAAATTTACGTACATGAATTAAATACTTTAAATAATTATTTCTCCTTAAATTAATAATTGAAATTTAAAATTATAAATTAGAACTTAAATTATTTAAATTTATATTTATTAAATATGAAATTAAATAATTTAGTCACAAAAAATTCGCCAAATCTGTTATTGTTAAATTTTTATTTATTTAAATAGTATAGTTTAATATTATTAATAGTTTTTAGTTTAATTTTAAATTAGTTAAAATATTTAAATAGTTATAATAAAAAATAGTTATAATAAAAAATAGTTAATTAGAAAATTATACTATAATTAGTTTTAGTTTAAATATTTTATTATTTTATAAAATTAATTATTATTAATATTTAAATTGAATATATGTAAATTAAATTAATTTAATATATTAGAATATAATTAAGAACAAATATAAATATTGTAAATTTTCTTTAATTGAAAAAATGTAATTGTTATTTTTTTATAATTTGATAGTTCATAACATAATAAGAACTATTTAATAAAAGATTTTTAATAAACCAATTATTTTTAATAAAAAGAATTTATTTTATAATAGTGTTTTTGTATTATTATAATCTGTTTTAACATAAAACACTTTATAAATACATAAGCACCTCGGGATGTATAAAGAAAGTACTTTGGATAAGAAGCATTATATTTGAATTATTTAACAAATAACTATATTTATAGATAACTTACAAGTAAAACAATAACAGAAAATGGTGAATTAAACTCAAAACTCAAACATATTAATATAAAATTCTATTTTAATAAAGATAACTTAAAAAATAAAATAATAGTACTTTATACATACCAAATCCGTCGAATTTCTTTTCAGAATTGTTGACCCAAGTTAAATTGATTTTGTATTTTTTAAAGTTCGTAAACTTCTATCATTAATAATGTATACAATTACACCAGAATCATAAATTCAGGTCGATTTGTTATTGTCATTTGTAGTTATGCAATTGATATTATTATCATAATTATTAATATAAATAATATTACCTGTGTAATTAATATCATAATTAACATTTTTATCTAAATTATTATTTTTGCTTTTATAGTTATTATTATTATTATTATTGTAAAGATTTAATAAAATCTATAATAATTAATTATTAGTTGATTTAGTTTAGTTTATTTAAAATAGTTATCCTATTTACTTAGTTAATTTAGTTTAGTTAGTTTAAAATACTTTAAAATAATTTCGGAATAGTTTTAAATAGTTAAAATTAGTTTAAATAGTATAACAAAATATTATAATAAATATAATAACACTCAAAAAAAACAAAAATTATTTTATTTTTTATTTATTTTTTTTCTTTTATTATAATTATTTTATTAATTATATTTATTATAATACTATAAGCCGCAAGGGTTGATATAGTATTAATATTAAAAAAAGTTTTATTAAAAAATTAAGTTTTATTAACTAAACAAAATTAAAATAAAAAACACAAAGAAAAGAATATTTGTTAATAAGAATTTTACTCATATTTATATTTTTTTTTCAAAAGTTAAAGTTATTAAAAAATAAAAATAAAAGTTTCTAAAAAGTTCTTAAAAATCGAAAAATTTAGAAAAAATAGAAAACAATAGAATTAAGAATTTAATAGAATAAATTTTAATTAATTAAACACAAGAATTATCAAGAAATTCTAGTAATTTCTTGAACTATAAAGAATCTTCTAGATATTTTTTAGAATAAAACTATAAAATAATAATAAATGTGAATCGAACCCTAAGTAGTTTGATTCATGGTATTAGTTACTAACAACTATACCAGAAATAATATTTTTTAAATTTAATGTGTAAGAAACTATAATTATTTGTTAAATAATTATAATTTCTTTATTTGATTATTTATCTATTACATAATTTATACATTCATTCATTAAATTAGTAATTATTTATCAAGTTAACATGTATTTGTACATTTAATTATAGTTTTAATTTAATTAAAAAATTTTTTCTTTAAATTTATTTAGTATACATTTATTTTATTTAATTTATTTAATTAATTATAAATTTTATTAATTTTTATAGTAATAAATTAATTATTTAATTATTATTTTTAATTAAAATTTGAATTAACGGACTTTAAAGTTTTTTTATTTTCTTATTAAAATATAAATTAATTTTATCGGACTTTAAGGTTTTTTCTAATTTATTATAATAATAAATTGGTTTTTCCTTAAAGAACTTATCTAGTTTTTTCTTCTAATCTTTTTCTAGATAAGATAATTGTTAAGATTAGAAAACCTTTTAAATTATTATTTTATATAAAATTTATAAAATTTTATTATTTAATTTTTCGTATAAATAGCTATTGATTTCTCTAAATTTTTGAGAAATCAAGAGTTATTATTATATAACAAATATTAATAAATATATAATAATAATTAATAAAATCTACAAACATTTTCAATAAGTGTTCTTTTATTTTGTGTTGTTTATTATATTTGTTTATAATAAACTCTTCTCTGTCAAGATAAGTTAAAATTTTCTTTATTTTTTCTAATTGTTTTCTTATTTTCTCAACTTGATGTTAGTATCAGGTTGTAGTTAATAATTTTGTTATAATAAATATTATAATGAAATTATTACAATAATAACTCTTCATATATATATATTTATATTTTTTTTTTTATTTTAAAGTAATAATAATAATTATAGTAATAATAATAATAATAATAATAATAATTATAGTATAATAATAATAATAGTAATAATTATAGTAATAATAATAATTATAATAATAATAATAATAATAATAGTAATAATATATATATATAGTAATAAATTTAAAAATATTCACAATAATACAATATAAGTAAATTAAATAAAATAAGTAATATTAATAACACAAGTAATATAAATCGTATAAATTGTAAATAAATCAAAAAATAATACATAACAAATAATTTATAAAGCAAATAGTTTAAATATATAAATAATAATTAATAATATTAAAGAAATAAATATAAAATTATTTTAAACATATAATACATTAGTAGTAGTAGATAATATATTAGATAAAGTTTTGTAATTGGATCAACCAGAAACATTATTTTTTTTTTTCTTAAATATTACTCTAATTATATTTTTATATATTAACAGAAATGGAATCCAAGAAAAATAGTGATGTATTTGAAGTTGAAGAAAATAGTATTTCTGGAAGCAGTAGTGCAGCTAGGCTAATCTCCGCCATTACCGACTTTATTCCAGCATACTTTGCTCCAAATGGAGTGTTGCAAAAAGGAGTCGATGGCAAAAATAAATTAAGACCTTTCGAAGTAGTGATTCAAAGTGAAGATTTTTTTACAGATCACCCAAGTTCTTTTAAAGATGACGAATCGAAGTGCTCCTTTATTATCAATAGACTTACAGGTCTTGCCAAGAAATGGGGTCTGTCACTACTTACGGATGGAACTCTAAAAACAATAAGTTATGAAGAATTTAAAAGGATACTCTTGGAAAACTTCGATTCTGGTAAGGAAAGAAAACAAAAATATGTTTTAATTGAGAAGTTGTTTAAACTTAAACAATATCAGCTCGGTAATGCAGCAGAGTATACAATAGAATTTAGAAGGCTTGCGGGACGCCTAGGCTGGCCAGATGAGGTGTTAAATGATATCATCGGAAGAGGACTCCTTGACTGTGTCCGCGAGGAGTTTGACAAATTGGATAAACCCACAACTTTGTTCGAGGCAACTAATTTAATTATCAGTATAGATAGGAAACTCTACTTAGAAAGCTGCCTACGTCAAAAAGCCAACAATAAAAACAATAAAAGAAAAATCTTCCAGAGACAAAGGTATGAACATAACCAAGCAGAAAAACGATTCAAGGGGAAAAACTTTAAGAAAGATAAAACAAAAAATGAAAACAAGAGTAAAAATGATTTTCTGTCTGCTAATTACACGCCTAACGGAAAGAATACTATTTCTACTACGTTCTATATAAGTGTTAACAATAAAAAAATACCAGCCAATATATTGATAGACTCAGGTTCAGGAAGAAGTTTCCTTTGTAAGGACTTTGTTACCGCGAAGAAAATCCCTATCACTGGTCTCTCATCTCCAATTAATATTCAATTACCCAACAGTAAGACAATGTCAGTTAAACAAACCACTAAGCCTATTAAACTTCAGTTGATGGATCACTCCGAGGTGTTTGAATTTTACATCGGTAATCTACAACTACAGGGAATTAATGGAATTTTGGGTCGCGATTGGTTGTCTAAGCACAACCCATACATTAACTATTATACTAATAGTATTTTCTTTATTGGTAGATATTGCGCTTCACACTGCCCCTCTTCAAAAGGAAACAAGTTTCTCTTTCACTCCGATATAACAGCCCCAATGTTCGAACGAGAAGATGTTGACCAAGAAGAACATATTTGTCAAGAAAACTCGGATTATATAATTCCAGAAATAATTTCTGATGAAGAATTATACGACACCAATTTATGTGCTGCTATAATAGAAACGGATAATAAAGAGAAATCAAATAAAGAAATACCCAAAGAAGAAATAATTGGAAAATATTATTCTAAATATAAAATAGTATTTGAGAAAAAACAATCAGAAAAACTACCACCCCACAGGGAATACGATATTGCCATTGAACTCATTCCTGGTGGTCAATTATACTTTGGACCAATATATTCTTTAACAGTAGATGAAACCAAGGCTCTTAAGGAATATATCCAAGAAAATCTAAAGAAAAAATTTATTAGAAAGTCAAAATCACCAGCCGGAGCCCCTGTATTGTTCGTAAGGAAACATGATGGAACCTTAAGGCTTTGCGTCGACTATAGGCGCTTAAATGCTATTACTATTCGTAATAGTTATCCAATCCCCAGGTTGAATGATTTAGTTGAATCATTCAAAGGTGCAAGAATCTTTACTCGTCTGGATTTGCGGTCGGCCTACAATCTTGTTAGAGTAAAGGAGGGCCATGAATACCTAACCGCTTTCAGAACTCCACTTGGTCATTACGAGTATCTCGTAATGCCTTTCGGTCTTAGAAATGCACCCTCTGTATTTCAAAGATTTATTCAAGATGTTTTAAGCGATGTTATCGGTAAGAATGTTCAAGTATATCTGGATGACATCATCATCTATTCAATTAATCTCCAAGATCATATATCCCATGTAAGTAATGTTCTCAACCTATTAATCAAGAATGGTCTATTTGTAAAATTAGAAAAATGTGATTTCCATGTCACGAAGACTATCTTTCTTGGTTTCACAGTTTCAATCGATGGTTTAATAATGGATGAAAACAAAGTGAAGTCGATTTTAGACTGGCCTATACCAAGAAACTTAAAAGAACTTCAAAGTTTTCTTGGCTTATGCAACTTTTACAGAAAGTTCATTAAAAATTTTTCTGACAAGACTGAACCACTCCGTAAACTTCTAAAAAAGGATGCAAAATTTGTCTGGGATGCCGAAACTGACAATGCTTTTAAAAAATTGAAATATTCATTCACCCTTGGAGAAGTATTAATATATCCTGATCCCGATAAAGAGTTTATAGTTGAAACAGATGCAAGCGATTTTGCTATTGGTTGTGTCTTGTCTCAACTGGGAAGTAACGATAATTTATTACATCCGGTGGCCTTTCATTCAAGGTCATTGAATAAAGCGGAAGTTAACTACACAATATATGATAAAGAACTTCTCGCTATAATCACGGCTTTCGACGTATGGAGGCATCATCTTGAAGGTGCCAAGTTTCCAGTCCAAGTCATAACAGATCATAAGAATCTGTTATATTTTAAAAAGCCTCAACACCTAAATCAACGTCAAATACGTTGGGGTTTATTCTTATCAAAATTTGATTATAGAATTGTTTTCAGGCCTGGTTCTCAAAGCTACAAACCCGACGCCTTATCTAGGAGGCCCGATTACAAGAATGAATCTCCTCAAGGAAAAGATATTCTTTGCTCAACTCGTGATAATATCAACAGTCTTATCGAAGCTCAGAAGGCTGATAAGTACTGTAAAGATATTATGATAAAACTTAAAAATAATTCAAAGAATATTAAAAGTTCTTTATTTAGTCTTGTGGAAGGTGTTCTACACTTCCAAGGACGTATTATAGTCCCTTCCACTTTAAAAGTAAGGATTCTTAAATCCTTCCACGATGCTCCTACCAGTGGTCATCAGGGGGTAGATAGAACTTTTGAAAAACTTAAAAAGTTCTACTGGTGGCCTAACATGAAAAAGGATGTTAATAATTACGTTCTTTCATGTGAGATATGCAGTAAAAATAAATTAAGAAGACACAAGCCTTACGGGAAAATTCAACCCCTTCCCATTCCTACAAAACCCTGGGAAGTTATAGGCGTTGACTTCATTGTAGCTTTACCCACTTCTCAAAACTGCACTTGTCTTATGGTAGTAGCAGACCATTTAACTAAAATGGTCCATCTCGTGCCATGCTCTGATGTCCCCACAGCCGAACTAACAGCTAAACTTCTTTTATTTAATGTTTTTAGGTATCATGGATTCCCCAGGATTATTGTATCCGACCACGGTTCCCAGTTTTCATCTGAATTCTGGACTTCTTTATGTTATGCTCTTAATACTAAACCAAGATTAGCAACCGCCCATCATCAACAATCCAACGGTCAGATTGAGCGTACTAACTCAGTAATCGAGCAATATTTACGTTGCTACTGCTCCTCTGTTCAAAGTGAATGGTGCTACTATATTCCACTTTGTGAGTTTGCATATAATGATTCACTCAACAAATCAATAGGAATGTCACCGTTCTATGCAAATTATGGATTTAATCCCAAGAGTTCTATTGATTCTCCACCTGTGCTTCTTAAAGATAACGCATCCATTCTCACCAGAGACTGGGCTGCTCATTTTGAAGCACTTAAAAAACATCTTTTAAAGGCTAAAGAAGACTTTAAAAAATATGGAGACAGTAGAAAATCAATTGGTCCATCCTTTCAGGTCAACGACTTAGTGTGGCTCAAACGCTTCTATTTCACAAATGAACCGTCTAAGAAGCTTGCATCACAATATTTAGGACCTTTTAAAATTTTAGAAAAGAGGGAAAGAATGAACTACCGTTTGGAGTTGCCAGAAAACCTACATCTCCATCCAGTATTTCATATCTCTCAATTGGAACCTTATACAAAGAGAAATAAAGACTTAACAGAACCAAATAATTTAGAAGGAGCAATGTAAGAAACTATAATTATTTGTTAAATAATTATAATTTCTTTATTTGATTATTTATCTATTACATAATTTATACATTCATTCATTAAATTAGTAATTATTTATCAAGTTAACATGTATTTGTACATTTAATTATAGTTTTAATTTAATTAAAAAATTTTTTCTTTAAATTTATTTAGTATACATTAATTTTATTTAATTTATTTAATTAATTATAAATTTTATTAATTTTTATAGTAATAAATTAATTATTTAATTATTATTTTTAATTAAAATTTGAATTAACGGACTTTAAAGTTTTTTTATTTTCTTATTAAAATATAAATTAATTTTATCGGACTTTAAGGTTTTTTCTAATTTATTATAATAATAAATTGGTTTTTCCTTAAAGAACTTATCTAGTTTTTTCTTCTAATCTTTTTCTAGATAAGATAATTGTTAAGATTAGAAAACCTTTTAAATTATTATTTTATATAAAATTTATAAAATTTTATTATTTAATTTTTCGTATAAATAGCTATTGATTTCTCTAAATTTTTGAGAAATCAAGAGTTATTATTATATAACAAATATTAATAAATATATAATAATAATTAATAAAATCTACAAACATTTTCAATAAGTGTTCTTTTATTTTGTGTTGTTTATTATATTTGTTTATAATAAACTCTTCTCTGTCAAGATAAGTTAAAATTTTCTTTATTTTTTCTAATTGTTTTCTTATTTTCTCAACTTGATGTTAGTATCAGGTTGTAGTTAATAATTTTGTTATAATAAATATTATAATGAAATTATTACATAATGATAAAGAATGAAGTAATAAATTGATTCTTATTAAAAACTTTTTAATATAGTCAAGGTGATTTTTAAAATATTAATAAATTTATGTATTCTTTACATTAATAATTTTACTATATTATTTGATCTGAAAATTTAAGTTTATACATAAAATTTAATTTAAATTTATGTTCATTCCTTATAAAGGTAAATTAAATTTATGAGAGTTTAGCAATAACATAGTACTAATTACTTTTAGTATTATTTTTCTAAATAAGGAATAATTCCTGTATATAAACAACTTAAATAACTTTATCAATATTTCTGTCTTTCGAATTAAGAAATAATTGAAATGAAAGAAATAAATAAAATAAAATTTTCTGTATTTAAAATTGTAAAAGATTTTTCATATATTAATAAATGTATTTTATTTTCTATTATGTCATTCAAATTAATATATAAGATTACATATTAAATTAGTATCAAAATTAAGTTAAAGTATTCAATTTTATTGTAATACTGCTTCTCTTTTTTTTTGTTTAATTCTTATCTATAATGCATCTTTTATATTATAGATTTATTTTGGTTAATTTGAATATTAGGAAATAATAAAATTTCTATTTATTACAATAAGGAAATAATCAATAAGATTTAAAAATCTATTGTTTTTCCATCTCTTCAACCACTTCCAGAGGCTTTGCTACTTTTATATCTTCAAAAAGATATAAATTGACTACCTTGGAACCCCTTTTTAGGGGAGAGAGAAAAAAAAAAAAAAAAAGGAAAAAAAAATAGAAATAATAAAAATAAATAAATAAAAAAAAAAAAAAAAGAAAATAAAAATAAATAAAAATAATAATAAAAATAAAATAAAAATAATAATAAAAATAAAATAAAAATAAAATAAATAAATAAAAATAATAATAAAAATAAAATAAAAATAAAATAAATAAATAAAAATAATAATAAAAATAAAATAAAAATTAAAATAAAAATATAATAAATAAATAAAAATTATTGTGAAAGAATAAAATTTTTTTTTGTGTTTTAATATTATATAATTTTTTTTTTTGAATTCCTCGAACCATAACATAAAGTTTGGTGGAGATATCGGGGATTTCAAAATTAAAAACTAATATTAAAACATACACAATAATTTTATTTAATTAAAAAAAAAAAAAAAAAAAAAAAAAAATTTTTTTTACAATAATATAGAAATATAATATATACATAAATAAATATTAATAATTTAAAGTAGCACCTACGTCCTTACTATATTAGTTGGATAAATAATTTCATACAACAAAGTTGTTATATTTCTGTTTGTGCAAGAGAAACAGTATGATATAAAACTTTGAAATATTTATTCCTGTCAAGTACTAATTAGTAAGAATAATAATTTAATTATATTATACATTTATTCATTAATATAAGAATACTTTTATACAATTTATAACTTATTGTAATCGGCGGCTGTTGGATGAAAAACTCCTTAGCTTAAGGCTTTGTTACAATTAAGTGTATATAGTAATTCGTATTTATATTATCGACTAAATTATATTATAATTGAAATTATAAATTCAAATTTATAAATATATACATATATATAGTATCTATATATTGATACCAAGACTGTTGATATATATAGATATAAAAATTAGACGTTTATATTAGAGAATAGGAGAAGGATTGCTTTATACATAGGGAGGTAGTAGAGCATTATTGAATAAGGTTTAGTGATACAAGTGATAACAGAATAGAAAAAGTGGTAAGGTCCCGTGTTCGTACAGGCACACACTACTCTGTTATATTCACTATTCTGACGGTTCAATAGTGGAGGTCGAACGGCCCTGTAAAGAATCTGCGGATCCGAAAATAATATAAAGCTAATAATATATATATAAGAAATATTTATAAATTTTCCATATTAATTTTTTTTAATTTAGCAATTAATTTATTCCGTGCTACATATAAGAAATTCTAGTGTACTGAATTCTAAAAAAAAAAAAAAAAAATTTTTTGTTTACTGTTCTTACTCTGTGGTTAAGTGAAATTGAGCCAAAGAAGAAAGACTACTATATTTTTTTTTTACTACCTGTTTAATTTGGTTGTCGAGGTGTATCTTGAACCAAATAATTATCATTATAAGTGGTCGAAGTGTCATTCGAGCTTATAACCTTAATATAATTATATCTTCTATTGGTGATCGAAAGGTATTCGAACCAATAATATAAAATTTCCTTAGGTGGTCGAGTGTTATTCGAACCTAAAAATATATTTCTTGTAGGTGGTCGAAGTGTATTTCGAACCTCATATAAATAACTATAAAGATATAATTTAATAAACAATAATTATAAAATATTTTAATCTTGGATATCAAAATAAAAAAAAAAAAAAAAAAAAAAAAAAAAAAAAAAAAATTTTACTTATTTTTTTTTATCTCTGAAGTGTTTGTAAACTTACCTATTTTTTTTTTCTAATCTCTGAAGTGTTTGTAAACTTATAAATTCTAATACTATATTATATATATCTATAACATACTTACACACACAAATAAAAAAAAAAAAAAAAAAAAAAAAAAAAAAAAAAAAAAAAAAAAAAAAAAAAAAAATATTATTATTTTTATTTTGAATATTTTACCTATATTACTGTATAATTTCTACTCAAGAAATATGGCTTCAGTTACTAATGATACTACTAATGTTCCTTCATTTAAAGATCTTAAAAAGGAACTAAAATATGTTGATAAATTAAACAAGGACCATTTGGATATAAAATCTTGGGCTTCTGAAATTGAGTTATGGATCCAATTACAAAATATCACTGATCCAAAAACTATTTTTGTTGCTTGCCTATTAACGTCTACTGGTGAACCAAGACAAATTATCCAAGAATTAGAACTACCTGCTACTACAGCAGAAGAAGATGTAGAATTGAATGGTTCCACTGATACTGGTGAGATGTCAGGATCTAGCACCAGTAGCTCTACTAGTTCAAGTATCTCTAGTAATGATAGTGTTAGAACTAACCGTTATCCTTCTTTTGTCGAGATCGTCAACGCTCTTGAAGTATTCTATGGGGCAAAGGAAGATCAGAATACCTTATTAAGGGAATTGCGTGCTCTTAAAATTGGTAGAAATGAAAAAGTAAGGGATTTTAATAAAAGATATCGGACATTATATTTAAAATTAGATAAAACTCACAAAAAGCAAATCAGTATCTTGGACTATGCTGATGCACTTGAGAATAATATTGAGGCCTGGAAAAGAGTAACTTTAATTGATGATATACCACTTTCAAAGGCTTATGAAATTGCAGAAAAAGTGGATAGACTTGCTGTGAGGTTACATCGTGTACCAAGTCCTAATAGAAATGTTTCCAACAATAATAATAATAATTATAATAAGAGTCGTAGTTCACCACCAAGAAATACTTATGAAAACAGGGACAATAAAAAAGTTTCTGATGAAAGTGAAAGGGAGAACCTTACACATGGACCAAGAAACTCTACCGTCAAAACCTGTTTCTTCTGTAAGGAACCTGGACATTATCAACAACATTGTCCCAAACTACAAGCCATTATAGAAGAAAATAAGAAACAGATTTTTTCCAAAGGACCTTTAAACCAGTAGAAGGGAGAGGAAGCACTCCCATCAAAAAAATAGCTTCATTAAAATATACTTCCAATTCTTCTGATGCAGAAAGTAAAGACTACAGAGTGGATTATACTATCAAAAGTCATGATCAGGTAGGAGAATATTTTGTCGGTGCGGCAAAAAGAAAACTTGATGAAAGTGATGTTGAGTTAGATAATGGAAAAGGAAGGAAAATTCATAAAAGCCTACGTGATAATCCACGACCTATAAACACTCCTGCATTAAGAAAAAGAAAAGAAAGAGAATTGGAAACTGAAGAGGTGATACCTCATAAGAAACAGTTGCAAACATCAATAATTATTCAACCAAATATCAATAAAGAAAAGAAAATTGAAAAAGCAATACGTGATAAAGAAAGATTTTTGAAATCTAGTACTAATTCTAAAGAATTCGAAACTGCATCATCCAGTCAGTCTAATGTAAACTTAATTACTAATAAAGAGGAAATAACTTCAAAAGTTGATAATGTAGAAGCTCCAAGGGAAATTAACCAAACTAGAGAAAGAAAAAAAGACAAAAATAATAATAATAATACTAGTAATCCTAATAATAGTAACAACGGAACTATTAGAAAAACCCCAGTCGTAAATGATATTAATAATAATAATACTATTAATATTAATAATAATGAAACTATTATCGATAATAATCATGTAACGAATAATAAAAATATATTAAATAAATTAATTAATACAGATGGTATTAATAATAATAATAATAATAATGATAATAATAATAGTATGAAAATACCTCGGGTAAATCGAATTATTAAAATGCTTTCTAATTATAAGGAATATGATGTATGGGATGATTTAAGCAATACCAAGTGTAATATTACCTTTGGACAGCTTTGGAATGCTGCGCCTAAAATAAGAAGTCAAGTTTCCCAAGGTTTAAAACTAGTAAAAGCCACCACTAATGTTGTTGGCGCTATTAATAATGTAGTTGCTACTACAACATTAGTTAATAATGTTGATCATAACTATAAAAGTAAAAGTACAGAAATAACAGAGGAGGATATTGCAATGGTAGATGCCTCTGTTGATGGTGTATCTGGAAAATTACTTATTGATACGTGTAGTAATTTAAATATTATGTCACAAAAATATTATAATTCTCTACCATACCAATATACCGTTGTTGGTCATAGTTGTGGTAGAATAATGCTTGCCACTAGAGACGATGAATGCTCTGAAGGAATAGTCGTTAGGATACCTGTGAAAATTAATGAGCTTTCATTGTTAATTGATTTCCGAATTGTAGAAAAAGAGGAACCATTTTATGACATGCTAATTAATTTAAAAACTATAGTTGATAATAGATTATTTATTAATCCCTTAAATAATTGCTTATGTAAATATAACATGGATGGTACTATCAGTTCTATTACACCAATAAATAATTCTGCAATTGACGAAAAATATATTTGTAGTGTTAACAAATTACTTGAGGATAATAGTAAGGAAAAATATGCTGGTGGGGAATTAAAGAAATTAGAAGGATTACCACCTATGGAATATATACATAATACAATATTTATGAATACTCTAAATGAAAAATATAGAACTGATATAATACACCTATTAGAGGACAATATAGAAATTGTTGCTACGTCGTCTGAGGAATTAACACCATCATTGCTTTCACCACACAAAATAAATCTAAAAGCTGGTACCAAACCTATAAAACAAAGAGCTTATCGGCTAACAAAATTAAAGACAGATATTTTAAAGGAAGAATTAACTAAGTTAATTAATAAAAAGTTAATTGAGCCTTCAAATTCTGAATGGTCTTCGCCTATTGTTCTAGTACCAAAGCCTAATGGGAAATGGCGTATGTGTGTAGATTATAGGAAGGTTAATGATTCTACTATAAAGGATTCTTATTCTATACCATACATTGATGAAATTTTTGATAGTCTCAATGGTGCAACTATCTTCACTACCATTGACTTATACTCTGGATATCACCAAATTTTAATGGAGGAAGAAAGTATTGGTATAACAACTTTCACCACTAAGTTTGGTAACTACCAATTTAAAGTTATGCCATTTGGTTTAACCAACGCTCCTGCAACCTTTCAAAGAGAAATGAATAGAATCCTATTTCCTTTAATAGGAAAGTGTGTTTATAATTTTATCGATGATATACTTATATACTCTAAAACAGTTGAAGAACACCTCCAACATATTCAACAAGTTTTATCCATACTCAAAGAAAATAGATTAAAACTTAATATTGAAAAGTGTCACTTCATGAAAACAGAAGTGAATGTTTTGGGGCATAGATTAACCACTAAAGGCTTAAAACCTCTTGATAGTAAAATCGAGGTTATCAGAGATTGGAAACCCCCTCAGGACATCCATGAATTACGTTCATTTTTAGGAGCTGTTGGATACTATAGAAATTTCATCGATAAATATTCACAAATTACTGCGTGTTTGTGTAAATTATTAAGGAAAGGTGTGAAGTATGTTTGGACTAGTGAACACCAAAAATCGTTTGAAGTACTGAAAGAAAAACTAATAAATGCACCCATATTAAGTTTCCCTCAGTTTGATAAAGAATTTATTATACGTACCGATGCTTCTTATGATGGAATAGGAGGTGTGTTATTACAAAAAGATAATGAAACTGGAAAAGAACACCCTATTCACTTTATTAGTAGAAGTTTGACCAGAGCAGAAAAGCATTATGGTATAACGGACCTAGAAGGTGCTGCCCTATATTATTGTATAACTAAATTAAAACCGTATATAGATGGAAATCCAATACCAACTATTGTATATACGGACCATAAACCGTTACTAGGGTTGTTCAAAAATAAGGAACCACATAATGCAAGGCAAACTAGGTGGTGTTTGACAGCTAGTATGCTTGGTGTAGACATTAGATATGAAACCGGTAAAAAGAATGTGCTTGCTGATGCCCTATCCCGAATGAAAAATAATAAAGAAAATGTAGTTTTAGCTACGAAAATAATTAACCATGATATTACGAATGATGAAAATGAAGCCTTATTATCCAAAGTAATACATGATTTTATCAATGAAAAATTCACCACTATTGATGGTATTGACTACTTTATTGATGGTAACAATTATAGAAAATTAGTAACCGATCTTAATGAAAGAATAAAATTAATATTAGAGGCTCATAATATTGGACACGATGGTTATTATAAGACTTATCAACGTTTACGTAAGAGTTATTATTGGAACGACATGGTGAATGATGTTAAACGTGTTGTCAGTAAGTGTGAAAAATGTCAATTAAATCGACCACAACCTTATCCAGAGCCTACAGAAAATCTACCTACTAAAGTGGAAGGACCTTTTGTACATCTTGGTTTGGACATTATCGGTCCACTGGTTAAAACTAGAAGTAATAATCAATATATAATAGTAGCTGTTGATTATTTCACTAAGTGGGTAGAAGCAGAACCCACTGAAAATATCACTTCTAAAGACGTAATTAAGTTCCTTATTAACATATTTTCTCGTCATGGAGTTCCCCAAGTAATTACCACCGATAATGGTGCCCAATTTACATCAGATATGACTAAAATATTTTTAGATCTATATGATGTATATATAAAATTTGTTACAACATATCATCCCGAATCTAATGGACTTACGGAAAGTCGTAATAAAGAAATTGGTAAACTCCTTAGATTGCTTGGGACAAAAAATAAAGATTGGGATGAGGTATTACCCTCTGCTCTCTGGGCTTTAAGAACTGTTAAAAATAGTACCACTAACCATTCTAGTTTTGAATTAGTTTATGGTCGTGAAGACCAACAACCTTTTGATATAGCTGCAAGACCGACTAAAGGTATAAATAAATCTTCTGATGAAATTCTATTGGAAAAGTTTATATCTCATTATAGATGGACCATAGAAGCATCAGAAAATGTGAAAAATGCAAATAAATATTGGGCTGTTAGACGAGAAGAAAAACAAAGTATGAATCAGGCTAAGGAAATCAAGGAGGGAGATTTAGTCCTAGTTAGAAACTTTAGTAGAACTAAACTAGAACCTTATTTTAATGGACCTTTAAAAGTAATCAAGAAAAAGTTTAATACAGTTACGTTAGCTGATCCAAATTCAGGAATATTATTAAATCGGAATGTACACCTCAAAAATATAGTAAAATATAACTCAGCTACAATATAGCTTGAGTCTTAGCGGGGGCATCGTGATAAAGAATGAAGTAATAAATTGATTCTTATTAAAAACCTTTTAATATAGTCAAGGTGATTTTTAAAATACTAATAAATTTATGTATTCTTTACATTAATAATTTTACTATATTATTTGATCTGAAAATTTAAGTTTATACATAAAATTTAATTTAAATTTATGTTCATTCCTTATAAAGGTAAATTAAATTTATGAGAGTTTAGCAATAACATAGTACTAATTACTTTTAGTATTATTTTTCTAAATAAGGAATAATTCCTGTATATAAACAACTTAAATAACTTTATCAATATTTCTGTCTTTCGAATTAAGAAATAATTGAAATGAAAGAAATAAATAAAATAAAATTTTCTGTATTTAAAATTGTAAAAGATTTTTCATATATTAATAAATGTATTTTATTTTCTATTATGTCATTCAAATTAATATATAAGATTACATATTAAATTAGTATCAAAATTAAGTTAAAGTATTCAATTTTATTGTAATACTGCTTCTCTTTTTTTTTGTTTAATTCTTATCTATAATGCATCTTTTATATTATAGATTTATTTTGGTTAATTTGAATATTAGGAAATAATAAAATTTCTATTTATTACAATAAGGAAATAATCAATAAGATTTAAAAATCTATTGTTTTTCCATCTCTTCAACCACTTCCAGAGGCTTTGCTACTTTTATATCTTCAAAAAGATATAAATTGACTACCTTGGAACCCCTTTTTAGGGGAGAGAGAAAAAAAAAAAAAAAAAGGAAAAAAAAATAGAAATAATAAAAATAAATAAATAAAAAAAAAAAAAAAAAGAAAATAAAAATAAATAAAAATAATAATAAAAATAAAATAAAAATAATAATAAAAATAAAATAAAAATAAAATAAATAAATAAAAATAATAATAAAAATAAAATAAAAATAAAATAAATAAATAAAAATAATAATAAAAATAAAATAAAAATTAAAATAAAAATATAATAAATAAATAAAAATTATTGTGAAAGAATAAAATTTTTTTTTGTGTTTTAATATTATATAATTTTTTTTTTTGAATTCCTCGAACCATAACATTAATTATTTGTTTTAAAACTTTATTGAAAAATAATACTAAATATTAAAATAATAAAATAATTGTAATTATTGATTCTGTTATAAATAGCTTATAAAAATAGTTTTGAATTGTAAATATATAAACATTAGTATTAATAATATTTATATAATAAATAGATAATAAATAAATCTTATTGAATTTGATTATTATTAGAAATAAAATGAAAGTTTATTGAATTAATTATTGTATAGTTTTAGTTAATTTTTATTTAATAAAATTACTGAAAATTATTTTGTTTATAAATAAGTAGTAATATATGTATATTAGATAAAAATAATATACTATAATATAATCATTAAAAATTATAAATATATGTAAATTTCTATTAAATTTCTATAATTAAATCGATGTATTAGTTATTGACTATCAATAGTTAATAACAATAAGAGATTTATTTTTAAAATTAATAAAGATTATTTATTAAAAAAAGAATTTTTTATTACGTGTTTTAAACTGTTTTGTGTATTTTGTTATTTATAATCTGTTTCTTCTAATCTCTTTACAATTATTATTATTATCATTATTATTATTATTATTATTATTATTATTATTATTGAAATTTTGTTATTAAAGATGTTATTATTATTATTGTTAAATTTAGATATCGTTTTAAAATGATTCATTCATAGACTTGATAATAATAGCCACGACTTTTGAACTATTTTTATCAATTTCTCCAAAGTTTTCATTATTTTTATGGGCTTCATTAAAAATATTGGAAGTGACGTAATAAGAGAGATTTTTAGACTTCAAAATGTTAATTACGTGCTATTCATTTTATTATTCCACATTCTTCCTACTTGTTTTAAATCATTTATTGCCTTTTTTTTAATTTTCAAAAAACCTGCAAGATTCTCAAAACCATCAGGAACTTCCATGTATAAATGTTTATCTACTTCGGCTTTAATATACTTGACCATATTTCTTTTAATATCTCTCTGTTAAAACCTCCTTTACTGGAAATTAAGTTTTTATCATCTGGAATATTTTATTCCAAATATAAATTTTTTTATTTTCCATATTATTTAATTCTTCTTCAACCGCCTTTAACCATTCTTTTTCATCAGGTCTATTAAAGATATTCTTAAAACTGAGTGGTGAGTCTAATTCTTGAATTTCTTCAAATTTACTTAAATTAAAACTTTAATTATTATTCTTAACATTCTCCCCTAAAGTTTTATATTCAATTAAAACTTAGTAAATATGTTATTTCTAAATTTTGTCATCATCAATGTGTTTATAGATATTTAGTAAAACCGTCTGCTAGGTTGTCTTGGGATTTTATATACTTAAGGCCTATTTTGTTTTCTCTAACTAAATCTCTTATATGATGATATTGGGTTGATTGTTTCATTCTTGCAATTATATATGATGGCTTTGTTATCTATATTGATCACTATAGTTTGATATTAATGTTCAATTCAATTAAATACATTATTATACCATAAACAGTGATTAGAATTGTTGTTAATTATTTAAGCATGGATCATTATTTTCTATTAGAGTACCAGCCCAATTCATTGCAGAGCAGTAAAGTCTAGATAGTTGGGACTTTAATAAGATCATCGGCAAATCTTTCGGGATTAAGCATGAATATTAAATTCATTTTGGCTAAGAATCCTTTAAAATATCGATGATTTCCAGAGAATTCATCTTTATTGGTAGCACTGGCATTTAAAAAGGTATCTTTTTATGCTTTTTTTTCTTTGTTAAGATAAATTTATTATATAATTATTTAGGGATTAAGGAATTTTATTTAAGATAAATATAATTTAAATTATTTTACTAATGACTAATATATATAAATTTAAATTCAGTATTAATTTATCTAAAAGTTATTATATTCGTTCATTTAGATTATTATTAAAATTTATCTAAAATGTATATATTCACTTAATTCTAATATAAAATTTATCTAATAAATAGTGTATTAGCTCATTAAAATTTATTATATAATTTATCTAAGATATAATATTTTCATCCACTTATGTATGTTTTATAATTTATCTAATTAATAAAAGTGTGAATTTAAAAATATTTTATTGTGAAATTTTTACATCTATTTATAATTTTTACCGAAGAATAATTATAAGCATTTATCCGTAATTATTATTAATTATTAGTAATTGATGAAAGTTCAAGAAAGTAAACTTTCTTTCTGGAAAATGAATCTTAGATAAAAAATGATAAAAACTGGAAAATGAATCTTAGATAAAAAATGATAAAAAATTATTAACAAAATAGATCATTCTGGTTTTATCAAACTGATTATTTGATCGATAAAACACTAGTAATTTCTTTAATATTATAGATATGATAAATAAAAAATTAATAAAATTTGGAAAGAGTATGAGTCAAATCCTGGGGTTCAGCCTAATGGACATGGTAACTTACCATTGAACCATGGCTCTGATTTGCTGGTTAAGAGTTTCGTTACAATTATACTTATAAGATATTATTTTGTATCCTTAATCATTAAATTATCTAATGATAATAAATTTCTTTTAAAGGAAGGTATGTGCAATACATTATGTAATTCGATTTTATTTATATCTTTATATATCCTACGTATGTTAGATATTGTACTACTATTTGAGATTTGTATGACCTCATTATATTTAACAATATCTTTTATTCCTTTTATGCTGTTGGTCATGTGACAAGTGGTTACTAAGTCTGTTGTCCAGCAAGTTATTTCTTTATCGTTCTGTTTATTTATTTTAAGTACATGGTAGTTTATTTTTAATTTGGACTTACAACTAAAAGTGCTTTTGCCTCGGCAGGGTTTTCCCAAAGTTTAATTCAGCTTCGTCATCTGAATTGAAATCAGTTATTAAAGTCTCAGTATATTCTATATTGTTCTAATTTTCTTGCATATTATGGTTATTATGGTATTATTGACTTACTTGTTTTTATTGTTTGAGTTCTTTTTATTTTTATTGTGCCAGCAGTTTTTGGCCATATGACCTTTTTTTCTTGCATATCCTACATATTATGTTTTTGTTTCTTTTTTGTTTGATTTGTGTATTGGGGTCACTGTATTTTTATTTTTTATTATTATTATCCCTTAATTTCCTTAAGTATTTTAAATTTAATATAGTGGATAGTAATGACTTGGTTGCGTCATTCCATTTCTTTTGGTAATATATTAAACCTGTTTCAGATATAATGACATTTGGCAGAGATAAGTATAGGTAGACTTTTTTCTTCAGGAATAGTTTTGCTAAGGGACTCTAATTTATGAAGTTCAGTTCATATATAAATAAACTGATGTCATTCTTTTTATTTTAATTTTTGTTCATTAGGTCATTTATTCTTTCGTCATAACTTTTTTTCATTTATATCAATAATTATTTTCAATATTTCATAAGTCGTTAAATTTTTGTAGTCTAATTTTGCATTTAATTCCTCTTGGATACTATTATGTAAATAGTATTTGGCCTTTGTATCAGTTTGTTTCATTTCTGGAGTTACCCATTTGTTTAAAAAGAAACCCTTTCCTCTTTTTACTTCTTTATAAAATTTCTCTTTACCTTTAGCTATTTCGGATTAATGTATGTATTTAAATTGTTCCTTATAAATGTAATCTTAATTATATAAGATGAACTTTATTTCTAATAAATAATAAATAATATATAATATATAATAATAAAGAATAAAGAATAAAGAATAAAGAATAAAGAATAAAGAATAAAGAATAATAAATAATAAATAATAAATAGTAATTAATAAATAATAAATAATAAATAATAAATAATAAATAATAAATAATATATTAAATAATAAATAATAAATAACAAATAACAAATAATAAATAATAAGTAATAAATAATAAGTAATAAATAGTAATGAAAATGGATAATTTTTCAAAAATTAAGGAAATAAAAAACCATGTACAAATATTTTATTTTTGTAGCAATAATAATAGTAATATCAATAATAATATTAATATAATAAACTTTTTCTTCGAAAAATTAATTTTTTAAAAATTTAAGCTTTATTCAATTACTAAAAATTTTAAAGTAATAAGAATTTTAAACCAATACATTTAATAAATATTTATATATGTATTTTTTTTGCTCCTTTTATTTAAAAAAAATTTTTTAAGCAAGTTGAAAACCCATTAGGAAAATAAAATTTAAAAATAAAATTTTTAAACAATCAAAATTTATTTTAGGAAAATAAAAATTCAAAAATAATAAAAATTATTTTAATGATTTTCAAAATATTAATGATTTCGGCGAATATTTATAAAAATAAATATATAGAAGTAATATTGAAATTATTTCTGCTTTCAATTTATTTAATTAAATTAAAATAGTATTTTCCAAAGAATATTTATTAATATATATATAAATATATAATATTTTTTTTATAAATTAACACATTATTTCATAATGAGAATAACTGAATAACAATAATAACAATAATGCTAATTGTATAATTGACAATAAAAATAATAAATTATATAAAGTATTTTAACTTTCTAGAATTTAAAAATGAACTTTTTTTATATTAATTTTTTTTATCTTTTTTTCATAATCTAACTTATTTAATTAGAATCTTTATTAGATAGAATTGCTAAAATTTATATAATAGTAATAATATTTGAATTTTTCATTTTAAAAAATAAAAACTATTTATAATAAATTCTCCTATTAAACTTTATGTTTTTTTTTTTTTTTTTTTTTTTTTTTTTTTTTTTTTTTTTTATGTATTTAAACTTACTGATTGATTTAAATAAAGTTTAAATAGTAATATAATACTTTTAAGTTTGATTTTTTTAAGAAATACCTAGTCATTTCTCTTTAATGGTTTTTTACTTTCATATTTAAATTAGTTAAAATAAAATAAAAAAACATAATTACAATTCAATTAGTTATAAAATTAAAACTTAATATAATAATATTTATTTTGTTACGATTGCTATAATAATTATATAAAAAAATAAGTTCTATTTTTTTTAATAATTAAAATTTTACAATTAAAATAAAAATTATCATTTACACTAAAACTATTGAAAGTATTATGAAATAATAAAAATGATTGAAATTATTAAATATTTAATTTTAGGAAAAAAAAAAAAAAAAAAAAAAAAAAAAAAACATTTTTTATATATTATTTATTAAAAAGTTTTAATATTTATCTCCATAAAATATAAAATATTTTTCAATTAATTTTATATTATAATTTATTAACGATTGAAAAAATGTAATAAATAGAAAAAAAAACTTTATTTACTTTTTTTATTATTTTTTATTATTTTTTATTTTTTTATTTTTTTATTTTTTTTTATTTTTTTTAATTTTTTTTCGAGAATTTAAAATTATCATTTTTTATACTTTATTCCTTTTTTTTTTTTTTTTTTTTTTTTTTTTTTTTTTTTTTTTTTTTTTTTGGTTAAAGTTTTAATTACTTTTTTTTTTTTTTTTTTATTTTATTTCATTTCATTTTTCTTCTTTTTTTTTTCTTCTTTTTTTTTTTTTTTTTTTTCTGTCTTTCTTTTTATTTTCTTTTTATTTTCTATTTTTTTAAATATATATTGCTTTTATTATTATTATAATAATAATAATAATAGTAATAATATTATATAAATTTTCAGAAAAGGACAAACTGAGAAAAGAAGAAGGAATAAATAAACGATTAATGTATAAAATAATTTGAATTTTATAAATATATTGTTAGATTGTTTTTAATATTAAAAAATATATATATAAAAATAATATAATATAATATATATATAAATAAATAGTTAATATAAAATTTATTTAAAAAAAATAATTAAAGAAAGTAATAGTTTTAATTGTAATATAAATTTATAATTTAAGAAGTTATAAAATATATTATATTAGGTGTATTTATGGAATTTTATATAATTATAAATATATATTCATAATTAAAGAAAAATTATTTTAAATTAATAAAAATTGAATATTAAACATATATATTGTGAAATTTATATATATAATTTAAACAAATAAAAAAATATAATATACTAATTATTGTAAAATTATATAAAAAATATGATAAATATTTCAATACATTATTGATAATTGTGAATATATATAATAATTGTGAATATATATATAATAATTGTAAATATATATAATAATTGTGAATATATATATATATAATTTTTAATTTTGCATAAATTAATTAATTATTTCATATATATATTTATATAGCTAAACTATAGCTTTTAGATTTTTTTAAGGATTTCACTTTTTATAGTAGTATTAATTAATAATAAATAATTCTATAAATAAATATATAAAAAATGGGTTGTGGTGCTTCTAAAGTTACAAACCAAACTATTTCACCAATAGAAAATAAAATTCCAAATGAAGTAACATCTAAAGCTATAAGTAATAATGTTTTAACTTCTTCCTCTTCTGAATCTCAAAAAATTTCAGAAAATTCAAACACTGATAATTTAGTTACACCTATAAATATAAAAACTTCTAAAAATGAATCCTCAAAAGATAGTGCAAGTCCACAAACAACCTCTTCTTCTATTTCTAATGAACAAGAAGTCCCTCATATAATAAAGAAATCATCATCAGCTACTATGAATATGGAAAAGGCAAAATCTAAATCATTATTAAAATCAAAAAGTTCATTATTAGAACCAGTTAATAAAAAAAATGAAAATATTGAAAATGAAAAGGAAAATCAACAAAATGGAAGTTCAAACAATGATGCTTCTTCACCATATCTTAAAAATAATTTATTGAATAATAGTTTTGAAGGTAGGTGCTATTTTAAAGCCTATAATAATTATAATAATAATTTAATTTATAATAGAATATAAATTATCATAATTATATGTATATATATATATATATAAAAGTTAAATATTATATTAAGATATTAAAAATATTTTTGGTAGTAATAATATTAAAAAAAAAAAAGATATATATTTTTTTATAATATATTAATATTATATAATTTCAGTATTATAATCAATAATATTAATTAATAATATATAGATTATATATGTTTAATTAATAATTAGAAATAATTTTTATTGTAAAAAATAAAGAAAAGTTTATATTTGACAAAGTAACATTATTAAAAGATTGATGTTTAAAAATATAAAAGAATAATTGATTTATATAATATAAACAATAGTTATTAAAAGAATTATTAACTTAATATCAAATATTAATAAAATTATTGAAAATATTAAATGTTATTATTTTCTAATTTTATTATTTAAAAATGTTAATAAACATTAGTGAGATAAATATATTTATTATAAACTAAATTTTTATTAAATAATCTGATAAATTAGATGAAAAGAAAAGATTGTCTCAGTCTTCTTCTGAAGCAACATTAACTAATCAAAACTCTTCAGATAATATTGGAAAACTATCGTTAACTTCATGTAAGTAATAAATATAATGATAATAATATATATAAATATAAATTATTACAATTATGTTTATAAATATATCTAAATATAAATTCAAATAAATACTATAGCATTTGCTCCGTTACCTGCAATTGAAACAAAAACTACATTAAGATCAATATCATTTGAAATTCCTTTAGATGATAGCATGATTTGTAAAACAATAAGACCAAGCTTTAAAGGAAGTTTACCGAAGTTACATATATCTCAAGATGAGATTAAAAGAAAAATAGGAAATGTTGATTCAAAATGGAGAGTAAGTATTTATGTATTAAATAAATTTAAATTTAAAACAAAATTTATTTGTTATTTTTTTTTTAAAAAATATATCATTAATGATATAAAAATAAATATTTTGTAGGATATAAATGTTACTAAAAATGGTTATAAGAAAAAGGGACCTGTAGATGAAGAGAAATTAAAAGCATTAAAGAAACGTTTATTAGAAAAGGAAGCCGAAGCAGCCCTAAATCGTCAAAGAGAATTAGATAAATTGAAAGCAAAACTTGAAAAGGCCCAAAAGCATGCATTAAAGGTACAAGAAAGAAAACGTAAATTAGAAGCCGAATGGATGTCTAAAAGTAAAAGTAATTTAGAAATGTCTTCCAACATCGACTACATATCATAAAATTTTAAGAAAAAAAATTAAATTTTATGTTAAATTTTAAATAGATATTTATTTTACAATCAATTTTTAATCAATTCAGCATTTTAATCATTATTAATATTTTTTTTTATTTTTTTTAAAATATTAATTATTTTTCAGTGAATTTTTTATACACAATTATATAATTATTAAACATTATTTTTTTCTTTGTTTAAATTTTTTGCAATATTATTCAATTAATTTGTAACACAAATATTTTTATTTCAATTAATTATTTTATTAGTTTTTTCAAAAGATTGTATTTTTTTTTTTTTTTATTTTTATTTTATTTTATTTTTATTTTTATTTTTTTATTTTATTTTTTAAAATTTTATAATTCTTTTTTAATTTTTTTTATTTTTTATTTTTCTTTTTTTTTTACAATATCAAACATTTTAAATTTAGAATTATTTCATTTTTGTTAAAAATTTTTTCAAAAAAGTATTATATAATTAAAAAATATATAATGAATAAAAACATATATCTATTTATTTTATATATATCTAATAATAAAAGAAAAATAATAAAAAAAATATATAATCGTATGTGTATAATAATAACAATTATAATAAAAGAGAAATAATTTAAAAAATATATTTTTCATATGTATAATAATAGTTATTATAATACATATGCATATCAAAAAATATATAGAAATAATAGAAATAATAATGTAATATAATAATAATAATTAATAATATAAATATTTAATAATTCAGATAAATTTTGTAAATATTAATATAAAATACATATTATTATGTTTTAGTTAAAACTAAATAGAATATAGCAGAATTTTTCCAGTTAAAGTTTTTTTCATTAGAAATTATATACATTATTTTTAAATTATTATTATATATATAAATAATATAGTAAAATAAGAATTAAATAAAAAATGAAAATTTAAACATTTCTACAAATTAATGGAATTATGTAACTTAAATTTTAGAAAACTATACAAATTTTATGTATCAGAAATATGTTTTTTTTTTTTTTTTTTTTTTTTTTTTTTTTTTAAAGTTTCATATTTTATGTATTTTATTTTCATGTATTCTTTTAATAAATATTATTAAATAAAATTTATATCTTGTCTAAAAAAAAAATGTATTAATAGTTATTATTAAATGATAAAAAATATTAACCTTTTTTTTTTGTATAAATGAATTTATTTTTTTTAATTTTTTATATTTAAATTATATATTTATATGTATTTTAATATTTTTCTATTGATTTTAATTTATAAACCATAATTTATAAATTTTTTTTATAACCTCATCCTTTTTTTTTTTTAAAAAAATATAGAAAATTTTGGAGAACATGTATATTTAAAATTTTGAATATTTTCTTTTTCTTCTTCTTCTTCTTCTTCTTCTTATTATTATTATTATTATTATTATTATTATTATTATTATTATTATTACAAAGATTTAATAATTAAATAACTAGTAATATATTAAATAAATAAATAAAAATAAATAAATAAAAATAATTATATAAATAATAGATAAATAAATAAATAAATTGAGTGCTTTGAAATTAATTTCTATATTTAAGTAACTGGAGAAGCGCTCTGAGAAGTAGTATTAGTAAAATTCTCAGAAATAATATGCATTTCAAAGCATCAATGCTGAAACAGTCAGTAAGGTCGTCCATTAGGGACAATCCTGCCTTTATAAAAAAAGGAAGTGACTATCTCAATATTCCTACTTCTCCTGAAGGGGGGGGGCTGAAATTAAGGGCGGTACACACCGGAAATAATATATATATATATATATATATTTTTTTTTTTTAAATAAATAATTATTACTTTTGATAAATTATACAAAATTTATTTTAATAATGATAATAATAATATTAATAATTATAATAATAACGATAATAACTGAATAGATATATGCATTGTTTTATAATAAAATTTTGTATGTATGAAAATTTAATTATATCTTAATATATTTAAATTAAAAGAATCTTTTTATAATCTATTTTACTAAAAATATTTTTTTATCCATAAATTTTAAAAATTTTTTTTTTAATTTTAGGAAAAAGTTTAAAATGATTAAATATATATATAATTTTTAATTAGTATTAAATTAATTTTTATATATTATAATATAAAGGAATATATGATGTTAAAAGCAAAATATAAAAAAATATAAAATTATATTATATCTCACATCTCATTTGAAATTTTTAGAAGTGAATAAAATATATATTGACTTTTTTTTTTTTTATTTTTTTTTTTTATTTATTAAAAACAATATTATATTAGTGTAAATAGTTCATCATTTCAATATATAAATAATATTAACTCTTTATTCATTTAAAATATTGTGAAAAATTAAAAAAATCAATTAAAATAATAATTTAATCTTGTTTATAGAGTGTCAAATTAAAAATAATATAAATTTAAATTCGAGTTTTTAAATATTATATAAAGTGTTATATTAATAAATAAGTAAGGATATCTACATTAATAATTTCAAAACAACTAAATATTAAAAAATTGAATAATTTAATAAGAGAAATCACTTAGTATAACAAATAAAATAAAAATGTCTATTGCTTCTATTGCACATGAGTAATAATATTATTATTTTAATATTTAATTAGTATTAAAAAAAAAATGTATATATTTATATATATATTTAATATTCTTATATTAATTTATCAAAATAACTTTTATTATAATATAGGCAAATTTATGGTATTAATCATAATATTAATACCAATACCATATTTACAAATAATGATGAAATTATGTATGCAACAGGTACATGTATTATTCGATATGATATTAATAAAAAGAAACAATTTTTTTTAATGGGAAGTCAAGACTGTGTTGAAATTACAGCACTTACATTGTCCCCTAATAGAAAATTTATGGCATTTGCTGAAATAACAGATAAATTTTCTCAAATTATAATTTATGATTTAAGATTAACAGTCATTATAAAAAATATTGTCATAGATAAACTACCAAAATCTACTGTAATATATATAATTTTTAATTAAGTTTTTAATAAATAGAAATGAAAATAAAAAAAAAAAAATAATATATTTTATTAGTAACAAATTTATATAAATATTAATATATATTGATATATATAAATATAAATCGTTATATAAATATATATATATATAAAGAGAATTATGATAATCAAGTTTTCAGAAGACAATAAATTTTTATATGCTCAAACTGGAGCACCAGATTGGAAGATTTATCAATATAAATTAGATAAAGCTATACTATCAATGGTAATTGAAAATACACCTCCTTCATTTCATCCTTCATTGATGGATGATCCTAGTTATAATGATAATGATTATCTCTATGAGATGAATATTAATAAAGATCCCAATTATCTTATTTCCGTTGTAGGAAAAGGTTATTTAAGAATTTATAGTATTAAAAAGGGTTCATATGATATTATTGATATTACTAGACCCGAAAAACCAGCTGTAAAATACATAATACATATATTAATATATATTATTATAAAAAATAAATATTAATTAGAACTATTATTATTATTATTATTATTAAAATATGTTAAAATATAGGAATATTTATGCCATTGTTGGATAAATAATTTCTTTCTATTAGCTGGCACAAGAGAAGGAAGAATAGATGTTTTTGATTATTCAGGAACATACATAGATGAATTAGAAAATGCTCATGACATAAAAGAAATTAATAATAGTCCAATATATTCTATATGTGGAATAAAAGATGGATTTGCTTTAACTGGAAATAATGTTGTAACAATATATAAATTTAGTATTGATCCATTTGAGTTAAAGAATCCAGATGTAGATGAAATTAATTATAATAAAACGACTTTTTCATCTGATCAGTATAAAATATTAAAAAAAATAAAATTAACAAATGATGATAGTATTATTGTTAATTATTTAGTAAAAAACTCTAATGAGGATGAATTAATTTGTTCTACTTCAAGTAATCAACTCTTTTTTATTGATTTATATAAATGTGAAGATATTTTATTGGTAATAAATCGATCATTTTTTTAATTTTATAATTTAATAATGAAATAATAAAAAACTTTTTTTCATATATTTATAATAATTAACAAATTTATATATATATATATATATATATTGTATAAAATATCTTAATGAAATTTAATGAAATTAAAATTATTAGAATATTGATAATGATAGCGATAATAATCTTTTATTTAGTCAATTATCATTATCGTTCCATACAGGAGGAATTTTGGCATTAGATATTTGTGCAAGAAAAAGTCTAATTGCAACATGTAGTAAGGATCATACTCTTCGAATATGGAACTATATTGAAAAAAATTTAGAATTAGTTAAATATTATCAAGAAGAAGCATATTGTTTAAGCATTCATCCAAGTGGATTATATATTATTGTTGGATTTAATGATAAACTTAGATTTATGAATATTTTAGTAGATGATATAAAGACATTTAAAGAGTTTAATATTCGTAGTTGTCGAGAAGTAATAAGAATATATTGTTTAAAATAATGTTTATTTATATATGTATTTATATATATATTTCGTAATAAAATAATTATTCAATTTTGATTTATGAAGAAAAATTTCAATTTCAATCTCTTCAAAATATCATTTAAAAAAAAAATATTTTTAATAATTAAATTTTAAAAATTTATTATTTTATTTATAAAATATATTTAGTGTAAATTTAGTAATGGAGGTCAATATTTTGCTGCTGTATCAGGAAATGACATTCATATATATTCTACATGGACATTTAAACTTATTTTAACATTGACAGGGCATAATGGAAAAATAAATTCAATTAAATGGAGTAAAGATGATACAAAAATGGTATCTTGTGGAAAAGATGGTGCAGTTTACTTATGGTCAATTATTGGATTTCAACAGAAGAAAAGAGAAGGTGAACATGTTCTAAAAAATTGTAATTATACATGTGCTATATTGGCTCATAACAATAATACTATTTATGCTGTAGGGTCTGATAAAACATTAAAGGTTAATCATTTATTTTAATAAATATTTAAATTTAAATGATAATAATATTAAAAATAAAATTTATTAAATAATAAATGAAAAATATATTAATATATTAATTAATAAAATTTTAGGAAATTGAGGATTCACAAGTAACAAAAGAATTAAAGACTGATGAAGTATTAACTCAGGTTGAATAAAAATATAATTTTTTTTTTTTTAAATAAATATTTAATATTTTGATTATATTTTTTTATATTTATGTATTTTTGAATTAATACATATAAATAAATATATTTATATTAATATATTTTGAATTTAATTAAAGATTATTTTATCAAATTCCGGAAAATTGCTCTTTGCAGGTAATATATAAATTAATTATTATGTATAATATAATAAAAAAGATTTATAATAAAATATTAAAATTTTTATAATTTAATTGGCAATATTTTAATTTTTTGTAATTACTAAAATATTGTTTATATAATAATTTCATATTATTTTTTTAAAACTAAGGTACAAATAAGGGTACAATTCGAGCTTTAAGATATCCATTAAATTCAAAAACAGAAGTAGAATATAGAGAACATAAAGCTCATTCAAAAGCAGTTACTTCACTTCAAGTATCATGTGATGATAGATTTCTTATTAGTACTGGTGAAGATGGAAATATTTTTATATTTCAAATTAGTGAGAAAGAAGATAAACAAAAACTTAATATGCATTATGGTAATGAAATGTTAATTACAAAAGCTGAATTAGAAGAAAAGTTATCAAAAATTGTTGAATTAAAGACTCGAGTTGAAGAATTAAAATTAGAAAAGGATTATCAATTAAGAAATAATGATGTAGATTTTAATAAAGACAAGAATACAATAATTAAGGAGCATAAAGGAAAATTAGAATATTTAAATAATGAAAATAAAAATTTAAAAAATTTAATAGAGTATGAAAGGGAAAAACATGAAGAAAAGTTTGCTAAAGAAGTTGAAAATTATGAAAAAACTATACAAGTAATTTTTTTTAAATATATTACTATACATATATATTATTTAAATAATAATATTTTATAGAAATATTATTATAATAATTTTTTTTTTTTTATTTTTCAAATTTAAATATAAATAAAAATATAGGAATTGGAAAGTTTAAATAATTATAAATTAATGGGTAAATACCGAAAATATGAAGAATTAGAACAAGAATTAGCAAAAGTTCAAGCAAAATGGGAAAAGGAAGTTAGAGATCTTAATTCTAAAAATTTTGAGGAATTAGAAGAATTATCTATGTTGAATGATAAAATATTAAGTGATAAAGAAAATGATATAAACAATGTTAGTAATAAAAAGAAATATATTTCATTTACTTATTTAAATAAATAAAACTAAATTAATATTATTAATATGAATTAATATTTATAAATATTAATAATTTTTTTTTGTTATTCTTAGTTAAAAAATAAACTTTATAAACAGAATAAAGAAAATGAAGAAATAATAAGACAAACTAAGGAAGATACAGAAATTGAAATTGAAAACCTCAAAGGAAAATATGATGATATTATTAAAAATCAAAAAGAAACTGCAGCATATATGAAAGGTGAAAATGGAATTATGAAAAAGAAGTTTACTTCATTTTATGCAGAAATTGAAACACATAAAGCAGAGTTAGAAAGAATTCAGACAGAATGCCGTCGACTTAAAGACATTATATCAAAAATGGAAGCTAATATAGCTGGTGTGAATCGAGAAGTATGAATAAAGGAAATATAAAAGAAAAAATAAAAAAAAAAAAGTTTTTATATATTAGATTAAATATACTTATATTGAAAGAATAATTTCATTAATTTAGAATTAATATTTCATAAATACAAACGATAAAATATATTAAAAATAGATTCTTGTAAGAGAAGAAATGGTTCATGATAAAGAGAAGAGTATATTTGATTTAAAGAAAGAAAATCAGGAATTGGAAAAATATAAATATGTTTTAGACTATAAAATTAAAGAATTAAAAACTCAAATTGAACCAAGAGAACAAGAAATTGAAGAAATTTCTGAAAAAATTATTGTAAAGAAAAATATATATTAATCTTAAAAAAATTAAACTAATTATCTTTTTTTTTTTTTTTTTTTTTTTTTTTTTTTTTTTTTTTTTGAAAATTTTTTTTATTTTTAATATTTTAATATTTTTATATTTTTAATATTTTTATATTTTTAATATTTTTATATTTTTAATATTTTTAATATTTTTATATTTTTAATATTTCTATATTTTTAATATTTTTATATTTTTAATATTTTTATATTTTTAATATTTTTAATATTTTTATATTAATATTTTTATTTATTTTATATTTTTATGTTTTTAATATTTTTATATTTTAATAATAATTAATAAAAATTAATAAAATATAAATGATTAGATATTGGATGAAGATTTACAAACTTTTAAAAAGAAAAATCAGAATTACGAGAATTCTATTGAAGTTATTACAGAAAAAATTGATGATCTTATTCACAAGATAGAAAAAGAAAAAATTACTATTAGATCATATCTTTCAATAGTTACTAAATTTAGAGTCAGTTTAAATGATTTAATTGATGTTATTCTTGAACCTAAATTATTAAAGGTATACTAAAATATAAATATTAATATGTTTATATTAATGTTTTAATTATTTAAAAAAGAAAATGAACATATATATATTTAATACAAAACAAAAAATTTTTTTTGTCTTTTTTTTTTTTTTTCTATTTCAATAATATTTCTATTCTTAATATTATTAATTATCTATTATTAATATTAATATTAATATCATTATTATTATTATTATTTTTTTTTTTTTTATTTTATTATTTTTTTTTTTTTAAAAAAACTAAAAAAAAAGAAAACATTTGAAAAAGTATATAAACAATTTTTACAAAATGTTTGTTTTTTGGAAGAAGATGATAAAATGGATGAAAATACTAAAGATGAGATTTTGCGACAACAAAATACAATGATTCATCAAATTAAGAAATACAAGAATCAAATTATTGAAGAAGAAAAACAAAGTACTAAAGAATTAACATTGATGCTTAATAATAATATTGAATTAATTAGGTAAAAAATTATTTATAAAATATATTAATTTATAAAAATAATACCAAATTTAAAAGTTTAATATTAACTAATTTTTTTTTTTTTTTTTTTTTCACTATACATTTTTGTATAAAAGTGAATTAAGCAGTTTGTTATGTCAAGTTAAAGTTGAAAGAAATAGATTAACTAATACTCAAAGAACATTAAAAAGAGTAATGTCCATTGCTCAACAAGGAGAAAAAAGAGAAAACAATTTATAATCAATTTATAGATAGATTTCATATAATTTTATATATTTAATTTTTTTTTTTTAAATTTCATGTAAATAATATTGGTAAAAATACATGTAGTATATTATATATAACATAGTTATATACATCATTTTGAATATTGCATATTAAATTAATCATTAACATTATTCTTATTAATTACGTTTTAATTATAAATATAAATTTTACAATATTTATAATGTAATTTATAGATTGAACTTTATATAGTTTTTCATTAATAATTTTTAATAATAATTACAATTACTTTTATTTTTTTAATTTTATTTTTAAGTTATCATTCGATCAATCATAATTTTTGTATTTAAAATGTACATAAACAACCATATAATATGTTCAAATTGTTTTAAAAATGTATATAATCAATCATTTTCATATTGAAATACGTCCATTAGACTTTTTTAATATTAATTTTTGTTTTTCCCATTTATTCATTTTATTAATAGAATTTTATTTATATTAAAATTATACTAAAATATTACAAAATAAAATATTTATTTTTATTTATATAAATTTTTGAAGTTTGTAACTTTTGTAATTTAAAATTTATATTAATATATATATATATAAAGGTTAATAAACTATTAACAAATTATAAACAAAAATAAATTATTAAACAATAATAATAGCAATAATAATAATAATAAAACTTACATTTTGAAGTCCTTGAATTAAATCTTGACTTTGTATATTATTTAGTTTTTTTTGTATATCGTTAAAAGATAAACCATTTGGATATTTTTTTAACAATTCATATATTTTATTTTCATTTTCATTAAATTCAACTTCAATATCTATATTTATATATAATTTTTATTATTTAAAATTTTTATTTGATTAAAATTGTTAATATATAAAATATTTACATAATATCTTTTTCTATCTCTTTTGTATTTTTTTTTTTTTGTTCCATTCATTTTCATTTTTATGTGTATTAATATATAATATTTAATTTTTAACATACTTATATCTGATATATCCAATAATGAATTTCCAAAATCTGAAAAATCATCAGATTCATCTTTTTCATTTTCTGTTTCTTCTTCAAATTTTCTTTTTCTGGTAATAACAGAACCAGGATAAGTTGATAAATTAACATCATTGATATCTTCCTCATCTTCTAGCATTATAGAAGTTACTTTTGTTGGTCTATGTATACCTGAGAAATAATTTTCTTTGTAAAGTTTTATTATTTCTAATGGTCTTAAAATTTCATATATAGGATCATTTTTTATATTAAAACTGATTTAATAAATATATTTTTAATAAATTATTATTTAGTTTATATAAATAAATTTAATATTTTATAAATTCATGTATAATATAAACTTTATTGTTATTTATTATAAATTCATATTATTTTTTATTATTATTGCTAGAATTTTTAGAAAAAAAATTTTACCTTTCCCCTTCAATAAACCGTTCAATTATATTATTATTATTACATTCTATTAATTGACCTAATACTTCTAATTGACAACCAACTTTAAATAAATCAAATCTATTTGCATAAATTCCTTTTTTTGGTAATTTTACGGATATACATCCTGATGAATCGTCTTTATAAATTATGAAAATAATTAATAATTACAATAGCAATTATGATAATAAGAATTAATTTTATATTATATTTTAAAAATTACATTTTATTTTATATATAATTTTAAATATTATATATGCATTTTTTTTTTTTTTTTTATAACTTTTTTTGTATTCATAAATTTTAATTTCTTTTTTTTTTCAATTGTTAAACATTAAAAAATTATTAAAATGCTATAATTATTTTATACCTATCCAAAGTATATCATTTTTGATTTGCGTTACTATTCCTAGTATCCTTACTTTATTAAAATTGAATTTTGGATTTCCAATTTGAAAAATTTGTAGTTTTGAGTTTTTAAGAACAGTAACATTAGGTAAAATTAAATCATGTATAAATAATAATCGATGAGTTTTTAATTCTTTGCTTTCTTCTTTATTTAAATTAAAGGAATTACTGCTATTTATTGATTTTAACATTATCTTCAATTAATTATAATTACAAATAAACCTGGGTATATTAATAATTTTATCAAAAATTAATGAATGGAATTAAAAAAAAAAAATTTTTTAAAAATTCCTTTCTCTTTGTATAATTTTTTTTTTTTTTTTTTTTTTTTTTTTTTTTTTTTTTTGTGTAATTCTAATTTATAAATTTTAAATAATAATAATATTTCAAAAACTTTTTTTTTAGTAGAATTAATAATAAATTTTATTGTAAATTCAAAAATATTATATTAAGATTTATTAGTATTATCATTGTTAAATACCATTGATATACAATGTAATTAAATTTTGTAAATTGTACTACATTATTAAGTGTATCATATTTCTATTTGATATATACCAATAATAATATGTAATAAAATATTCTTATAAATGTTGAAAAAATGATTATAAATAACATGTAATGACTTATTCTTAAATGAATTAAAGTTTTTCTTTCAATAGTAATCATCCGCCAGGCATACTTCAACGGAAATTCATTAGGCTCACTAGGCATATCATTTTTTTATTCTTTTAATCTTTAAGATAAACAAATTGATGGGAAATAGCACTTATTACATTTAGTCAATCCATTTATCATAATGGATTTGAAATGAATGAAAACAAACAGAATAAAATTAATCCTGAAGATAATACAAAACTAATGGATGAATATAATAATGAAAATATGTTATAAAAAATAAATTAGAAAATGAAATAATTAATGAAAATAAAATTAATGAAGATTATATTAATGAATATCTAAGTTCCAAAAATAATTGATATTTCTTAAAAAAAAAAAAAAAATATAGGATATTTTTTAAAAAATTTTTTTTAAAATTATGATATGAAAATTGTATTGGTATTGTGAATAGAGTTTTAAATTTGTTGATAATTATAATATTGTTGGTAGATTTTTTTATTTTTACTAAAGTTTTATAATAATATAATAATGAAATCCGGAATTACAAAAGTAATTTATTCTCTAAAATTAATTAAAAATAAGATCAAAAATTAGCTAAAAATAAAGAGGAAATACTCAAAAATATAAATATTGAAAGTAGTAAAATATTACTATCAAATGAAAGCCATGCAAAAATTATTCATGAAAATAACAAAATAACGAAAATAATTATGTATTTAATAGAAATAACTTTAAAAACATAAAAGATATGGAAATTACATTGATTTTTTGAATAAAAATGTTAAAAAAAAAATTATTTTAATAAAAATTATGAATAAAAATTTTATAAACTTTAGAATTAATTAAAAATTTATCAAAATCAAGCCATAATAATTATAAAATGATAAACAAGAAGCTTAATGAAAATAAAATAGAAAGCAACCATAAAAGTCTGGTTAATATGAAAGATGAAAAATTAAATTTTGAAAATAATGAAATATATGAAAAATATTAAAATTAAAGACGATAATTTTGAAAATGAATCTTAAGACAATTTTATTGATACGGAAATTTTAAATAAAAGAAAATTAAGGAAAACTGAAGAAAAATATATAAAATTTTAATTTTTAAATAGAATAATAAAATTATTAATAAATAATAAAGAATGAAAAAATTGATAAAGAAAAAACAAAATAAAACAAAACATAAAAAGAAAAAAAAAAAAAAAACAATTGAAAAAGGAAAAGAAAAAATTATCAATCAAATGAAGAAAGAAAAATGAATTACAAAACATCTATATTAAATAAATCATATTTTGAGAGAGGTAAACAGATTCAGATGATGAAAATTAAAGATGTAAAAGATATAGAATTAATAATATTGATACAATAATTCCAAAGACTTTTGAAGATGCTATGAATTCAGAAAATACCAACAAATGGTAAGATGCAATAAACAAAGAATTAAAAAAATTTATATAGAAATAATGATATGAAAATTGTGGAAAATAAAAATATTCCATAGAGCATTAAACCACTCGATATTAAATGGGTTTTTACTACTAAAGATAATGGTATATATAATGAAAGATAATGGTATATATAATGAAAGATTGGTCGTCGGAAGTTTTTGCCAAATTAAAGAAGTTGATTACAAATGTACCTATTCTCCTAAAATAGAAATGGACAGTTTTAGACAATTTCTATTACATCAACATATAAATAGGATTTAAGACAAATCAATATTAAAGCTTCATACCTGAATACTAATCTAGATGAATAAATATTTGTGTTCAAATTCCAATCAAAGATAAAAAAAAATATCAATTATTACAAAAGACTCTCGATGGACTCAAACAAGCTAGAAGACAGCTTCCACAGATAAAAGAGCAAATAAAATCATTGAAATTGATATAATTTAAAACAAATAAAGGTTACAAAATTAATCAAAAAGATTATATATTAAAAAAATATAAACTAACTATAATATAAACAATACTAAAATAAATAAAACATTATGTATTAATATAAAATTAGAAGATAGAGAAAACTTTGAAAAAATTTATATAACTGATTATAAAAGATTGATTGGATCCCTATTATAATTTATCAATAAAAACGAGACCATGATATAGCATTTGCAGTAAGTATAGCTGGAAAATTATCTGAGAATCTAACAAAGATTGATTTAAATGCAAGTATTCAAATTATTAAAATACCTTAAAAGTACAAAGGAATATTTAATTCATTATAACAGAAAGAAAATTTAATGCCGATTTCATTGGTGATAAAATTAAAAGAAGATCCACTTTCACTTCAGGATATAAAATCGTAACAACGAATAACGAACTACTAAATCTCCAATAATTGTCAATCAATTGTTAATATAAGTAATAATATAAAGCAAAAAATGGTATACTATTATATAATAGGTGTATCTATAAAATGTATTCTAATATATTTTTTTGTTTTTAAATTTTTACTTTATTTTATTTTCTTATTATTATTATTATTATTTTTTAATATTTATTTTCGTAATTAATTTATTTCTATTATGAAAAAGTAAAATAAAAAAAAAAAAAAAAAAAAAATTAAAAAGAGAAAAAAAATATTACAAATATTTTTTATAATAAAATATTCTTAAAGAAAAAAAAAAAAAAAAAAAAAAAAAAAACATTTAAATTTTTATTTTTATAAATAATTTTAATAAAAATTATTTTACCTAATATAATTTATAATAACAAATAATAATAATAATAATAAACAAAAAATAAAAAATAAAAAAAAAAAAAAAAATAAAAATAAAAATAAAAATAAACCCATTAATAATAATATTATTTTTTCAAATAATAAATATAACTTATATTGAAATAAAAACAAATATATTTTATTTATTATTTTTTTATTTTTATTTTTTTATTTTTTTCTCTCTTTCTTATAATTATTTTTTATTAAACATTAATACAGTAAAATAATAAAAAAAAAAAAAAAAAAAAAAATAGAATAAATTAATTTATATATATAAATATTAAATATTAATTTTTTAATTATTAGATAATAAATAAAAAAAAAAATTTTTTTTTTTTAAATTATTTATATAAATTTTATTATTTTATTTTACTTTAATATTCCATTTTACTAAAGATTTTTTTTTTTTTTTTAAAAAAATTATATATTAAGTTATTTTAATTTTCCATTACGATGATAACCAAATGGGGATATACTGTTACTGTTACTATTAATTCTTCTTTCTAATTCCTTTATTCTTTTTGCCAAAGTAGCATTTTCTGCAAGAAGACCAAGTACTAATGATTCTTGTTCATTACATTTATCACATTGACACTCACCATTATTACCCAATTGGTTACTATTGTGATAGTTTCTTACTGCAAATTCTTCTGTAATATTATTTTGATTATATCCACTAATTTTATTGTTATTTCTAATTGAAGAGTTAAAGAATGTTTTACTAGATGATGATGATGATGAACAATCTCTTGAATAAGCATTTATTTTATTTTCACAATATACGTAAGATGGGCTTGGAAGTGAAGAACGTCTATTTGAACTTCTTTTCATTAATTTATGATTTTGGTTTACAACATATGTATCATAAAACATATGAGCATTATGACTATAAAGTAAACCTTCACGTTGACTATTTGAGGGAGAAGTTAAATAATAACTATCATGATCAATACCTTTTAATTTATTAAGGTAATATTCATTAGAATGTGCAGGAGAATACGAATTTCTTCTTTTACTTTTGATATTATTGTAATTATTATTATTACTACTGCTATTACTATTACTATTGCTATGATTATAATTATACGGAGAAAGATTAGTATTATCATATGATGAGAATTCTAAATTAGATAAAGAATCGATACTATCATTACTTTCAGATCCTAATTTATAACTTTTCATCTCAATATATGGTGTTGATTTTGGAGTAAATATTTGATTTGAACTACTATGTTTATTCATGATTGCTGAAGCACTACGTACACGAGTAGGTTGTGGAGTAATATCATCAGAATTTTCTTCACGATCAATATTTGTTTCCACCTCATTAATCTTTAATTGGATTTGAGGTTTATTATTATTTATATTTGAATTAAATTTCTGATTAAAATTTGAATTTGTATTTAAATTTAAATTAGAATTTGAATTAGAATTTGAATTAGAATTTGAATTCGAATTGGTATTTGAATTTGATTTTGAATTTAATTCATTAACAATTTTTGGAGTATTATCATTGTCACTATTTGGAATTTCATAGGCACTGTCTCTGTTTATTGAAGTTGTATTAAGATAGTCATCAAGAGATCTAGAAGAATTATTATGGGTATTATTTTGGTTATGGGTATTTAATTCTTGTGAATTTCTTTCTGATTTGTAACGAATTTTTTGAATTTTTTGAATTTTATTATATTTTTTAGTAAGAATTTCTAATAATGGATCGATTATATCATTCAATGATTCTTCTTTATGATTTTCATTTGATGTAATTTGAATTTTACGTAATTTACTAATTAATAAATTTATTTTTTCATTATCATTATCATTTTCATCTTCATCTAAATTTTTAACTTCATAACCATTGTCATTACTGTTTTTAATACTATTATTATTGTTACTACTACTACTACTACTATTAATATTATTATTACTGTTAATTTCTTTATATTTTTCTATTTCATTTTCATTATTTATTTCATCAATATATGATATTCCCTGTGACCAATTGATATTAAGATTACGAGGATTTACTAAACACTCTTCAGGACTTTTTATTATGCTAGAATCATTTTCAATCATTGGCATTTCTTCTGCAGATAAGGAAGAAAGCGTCATAGAACTTTCTTCAAAAATTTGACTATCACTATCATTTGATGTACGAAGACCATGGAATACAGGATTAAATAAATCATAACTTTTTGGGAGATAAAGATTCTTTATATTTGAAAATTTTGAAGGTTGACGAACTAAAAGTCTATTTATTGTCTCAAGAACCTCTGTAGCAGAAGGTCTTAACTGAGGATCGACATTGGCCATTGACAATAGAAGTTCGCATTCTTCTGGCCATCTTTTCTTAAGACAATCTGGAATTTCACCTTTTCTTAAATTAACTAAATGCATCATACGATCAAACGATGTACAGAATGGGAAGAAAAGTTCCAACATAATAACACTTAATGAATAAATATCAGTAGCAAATGAATAAGGTTTTCTTGATAACTGTTCTGGGGAAGCATAAAGAAGTGTTCCTACTCCAAGGGTTAAATCATGTTCCTCTCCACCTTTAATAGTTTTCATACTATAATTGTTATTATTATTATCCTTTGCCAATTCTTCTTTCATTAACATTTCCAAATGATCAGCATGGTCTTTTCCAGAATCATCTGTTATCACTAAATCATTAATATCATAATCTGTATTATCTTTAATATATCTTTTTGTTAAACCAAAATCACCAATCATTACACGATTTTCACTAATAAAAATATTAGCAGGTTTAATATCACGATGAATAAAACCAGATTTATGAATATGTTCCAAACCCATCGTAATTTGTTGAAGAAGGGTTAAATTTTTCTTACGATTGATATAATCTAAAAACCAATGTTTGGAATGTTTCAAATGACTATTTTCTTGATTATTATTTAAAAAAGGAGCATGCTTCCATATTTTTGCATTCCTCTCTCTAATCCATTTTCTTAAATTATTTGGAGAAGAATATTCCATTTGAATGTAAAGCATTGTTTTAGCAGGTATTTGATATATAGTACTCTTAGCAAGATCACAATCATCTACTATAGTAGAAACACTACTTCCGGTAGAAAATTCATCATCAAAACAATCCTGTGTATTTGTATTATCGTTATTTTTGACACCATTTGGGTATATTGCGTTTGAATTACTATCATTTTCCTCTTCGAAAATAGTATTAGTTATTACATTATTAGCATGAATAGGGGCTGATTCTTCATGATTTTTATCTTGAATTTTCATCATTTCTTCCTTTTTGTCATCCATAGAATATTGATTCTCCAAGAGCATTGTTTTAATTGAATTATTACTATAAGTAGAATTATATGAATTGCAGGTTTCATTATCACTCTGGTGACACTTATTTCCCCCTTTATTTGGTATATTTATACAAGAACTACTATTATTAATTTGGCTTTGTTCATCATTGCATTGAGAATTACCGGAAGGATTTTTAAGGTTATTTTTATTTTGTTTACTATTTTCCTCTGGGTAAGTCAAAAATATATCATTTTCATCAGAAAAACGTGTTCTTACTATTTCTTCCTTTCCTTCATATTGTTGATTATTGTTATTCTGAATAATTATACTATCATCTGTATTTGATATTTCATTTTCCGAATAATTATTTAGATTAGTTTGACTAGAGGATAGCACATTCAATTCTTCATTTGAAGAATTTATAATTGGAAGTTCTAAAAGAGTCAATGACGATTCATCATCATCATCACTTATTGTACTTGTATTATCACTACGACTAGTATCACAAATTGAATCATTGGTATATATTGAACTTGTTTGAATACCTCTTGTTGAAGATTCAGATATGTTATTTAATGAATGAGACTCATGTACTGTACTATAGCTACCTTGACCATCTACATTATCATTAAAATTATATTGACTTAAATTATCACAATTTTTATAAAAATTTCTAACATTTTTTTTATATTGGCTTTCTATGTTATTATTATTACATAAATGAATTTTAGGATTAGAATTTGTATTAAATAAAGGATTATTATTTGGAATATTAAATGAAATGGAAGTTTTTAAATTATTTAGCGAAGATGATAATTGAGGTGTTTGCTTTGAATCAAATGAAGAAGGATAAGATTCAAAAGAAGAAGGCATAAAATCCAAAATTTCCTTCTTTTTTGAATTAACTGTAACATTACTTGATGGTGTAATAGAAGAATAATTTTGATTATTAATTATCGGTGAATTATTATTACCAGTGTTATTAATATTATTGCTTTTATTACTATTAACAAAATTTTGAGGTATAGATGTCATCATTTTAAGATCAGTGGGACCATTACCAAATATATCAAAATCTTCTTCTTCTGTTTCTAAATGTGTTTTTGTTTTTGTGTTAAAATTATAATTTTGATTTTGAATTCTATTTTGATTTGTATTACGATAGTCATTATTTTGATTTGTTGAAATGAAATTTGTATTTATTAGTTCAATTTGATCTTGTTGAAAACTATTTGGGGAATTATCCATAGGACTTAAATTAATAGAATCATAAATACTATAATGTTCATTTTGGGTATTAGGATTATTTCTCATGTCTACTGTAGTATTTGGATGAAGTGGCTCAACTGGAGGGGAATCAAAAATTTCTTGGGATCTCTGTTCTGAATTTATTTTAGAATCTGATATTTCCTCTAAATTTTCATTCAATAATACTGGCTCTACCCAAGATGCATAATAACGTACAACATTAGGATGACTTCTAAATTTTGCAAAATTTTTAACCTCACGAATAACTCTTAAATCATCTAACGTTAATGTGGATTTCATATTTTCAACGATTTTTTTATCATCTGATTTATAATAATCATTTTCCTTTCCCTCTGAATTTAATTCATTACATCCAGAACTGCAACCACTATCATATTCTTCATTTAATTTATCTTTTGTATCAATTAAATTCATACATTCTATATAATCCTGAGGATGACATTGTAATGGAATCTTTTTAATTGCATATATTTGTTCATCTAATTTATTTTTTGCTAAATAAACAGATCCAAAACCACCTTTACCAATGCATTTTATTTCTATTATCAAAATATAAAAAAAATAGATATTGTTAAATTTATTTTTAATGTTAAAACTTTTTAATAATACAAATAATATATTTTTTTTTAAATTTTTTTTTTACCTTTAAATTCAGTTTGATAACGAGATTTGGACCACTCCATTTCGGTTAATTGTCTAGTAACATCACGTACACTGACCAAGTAAATTCCAGTGATATTTGTTGAACTTGTACTTATCACATCTTTATTATAATAGCATGATAACGATACATCTATCTCAAGATCATTTTTCTGATCACGTAATGATTTTCTTACACCTGTAGTTATAACAGACTTTTCAATATACTTTGATAACGTTTCTTTTTTATCATTTTTAACAATTCGAATCGATTATATTTTATTTAAAATCAATTATTGAATTATTATTATTAGAAATATTATTAATAACTATTATGAATTTAAAATTTAAAATAATTATTTCATTTCACTAAATAGTATACCTTCTTTATCTAAATTTAGAATTGGTATTAATTGTGATATGTTTATATGTCCTATTAATTCATCTCTCGAATATTCAAAAAGTTCCTCAGCATAAGAATTTACCTCAATAATTACTCCATTTTCATCTAAAATAAATAATGGATCAACAAGACTATCTAAAATAGCTTGTGCATTAGTCGATGACCAAAGATTTTTTATAGATGATTCAGATGATTCAATTAGTTTTTGTGATTGAACTTGCATTTTATTATTATTACTCTTATTTAATATTATTTTTACTTCCAACAACAATTACAAATTTTTATTCAAAAATACAATACTTTTAAGTATTATAATATGATATCTATTTTCAAATTTCAATTTTTAATTTTTCTATTTTTTTTGGAAATTTTTTTATACTATTACTTTCTTTTCTTTTTTAAATAACAAAATAAATATTCACTATTATTTGTATTAATGTATTTGTAAAATAACATTCAATTTTTGGAAATGAAATTTAATTTTCAATTTAGCATTATTTTATCTTTTTTTTTTTTTCTGTATTTATTTATCTATTTCCAAAACTAAAAAAATAAAATAAAATAAAATAAAATAAGATATTTTTCTCTAATATACTTTTTATGCAATTATATAAAGATATATAAAAAATTCAATTCTCGTCTTTTATATATTGTATTGGTTAATTATAATTATTTTCTTAATAAAAATATTTAGATGTTTTATTGAATATGATTTTGAATAAAATATTTTTTTTTTCTTTGGTCTATTTTTTTTTAATAAAAAAGATTTTTGACGGAAGTTAAATTAACTATATATGATTATAATATAAAAAAAATATTTATATAAAATATATAATAAATTAATAAGAAAAAGGTTAAAAAAAATAGGATATTAATATACTTTTTTGCTTTTATGTTTATTAATTATATATCAAATAAATTATTATAAAACAAATTTAAAAAATATATTTTAATAAATTAAATTTTATATAAATACTGTATATTAAATATACTTTAAAAAAAATAAATTAATTACAAGTTATGTGTGATTTTTTTTTTCTCCTTTTATGAGTTTCTTTTTGATACTTTTTTTTTTTTTTTTGAATAGTTAAATTTATGAATTAGTGTGCTTAGATATGTATATATTATATATATATATTTGTATTTAAAATCTTTAATTTTTAAAATTAAGATTCACAAATTCTAAATGTTTATTCCTTTTTTTATAAAAAAATGTAATTTATTACAAATTATAGGATACTTAAATAATATATTATTTTCAATTAAATCAAATTAAAGAAAAATATACATAGATATTTATTATTATTATTATATCTTTTTATTTATATAATAATATTTATTTGAATAAACATTGCTTCATTCACTTTTCTCTTTATATATCTAATATATTTATTTAATAATAATTAATTGATTCAAAAGAGATTAGTTCAAACGAATTATAAATTTATGTAATTATTGATGAAATATTTTTTTAATCGATGTATTCATATATTTGTTATTAATTATTAATTAATAGAGATTAAATGAAGAGCTCTTATGTCTAAAATTATAAAATGTGTATATTTTATGTTATGTGGATTTTATATTAATCAATATTTGATTTAATTATTTTATTCCTTATTAATATAAAATCTTTTCCTTTTTATTATAAATAATTAAAAATCAATATGAATTACGACAAAATCTCAATCAATGATTTAAAATGAAAATATTGATAATATTTGGAAAAAATTTATTATTAATAATTGTGAATAAAAAAAAATTTCTTATTAAAGAAAATAAAAGAAGAAAGGGAAAAAAAAATAAAAAAAAAATAAAAATAAATAAAAATAAAAAATAAAGTTAATAAAAGAAAAAATAAATATTATTTACAAAAAATGATTATACAATACAGTATATAATATAATATAATAATATAATATAATATTAAAATTAAATATTAACAACTTCTAATTTATATTAATTATATTTATTAAAAATATTCATTTACTTATATTATTATTTATTTATATTTTTATAAATTTATATATCCATTTATTTATTAATCCAATTTATTTATTTTTAATATATATAATTCATTAATTAAATTATTTACTTATTTAAATATTTAAATATTTATTTATTTATTTATTTATTTATATTTTTTTTTTTACTTTGATTTTTTTTCCTTAATATTCCTTATTATAAAAAATTTTTTCAAAATATATTAAAATTTTATAAAAATATAATATATTATATTATTCAATATATATTATAATATATTAATTATAAAATAAATTATTTTAATTTTTCTAAATTATTGTAATATAAGTAAATAATTAATAAAAAACAAAAATAATACAATTATATTGTATGATAATATATTATAATATGATTTCAATATATTATTAATAACTAAATTAATAAAATTAATTAAAATTAAAAATTTATATAATTTTATATTAAATTTATTTAAATGAGATAAATACTATAAAACAAATAAATGAATAAATAATATATAAGAGAATAAAAATATAAATAAATACTAAAAATAAATGTATAAATCAATAAATAATAAATAAAACTATATTTTTTTTTATAAAGACAAAAAAATAAAACTATATATAATATATAAAAATGTTCAAAAAGAAAAAAAATACCATAAATTAATAAAATAAATAAATTTATTAATAATAGATATATATATATATAAGAATTAAAAAAAAATTAAAAATAAAAAGGATTCTAGAAATATTAAAAATTATATTAATAATAATTAAAATATAGCACATATTCTTTAAATTTATATAATTCTATTTTATTTTTATTTTCTTTCTTTTAATTTGAAACACTTTTTTTATTTCTTTCGTCTAATTGTTTTTAGTTTTCTTTTGTTTTTTTTATATAATCTAATAGAAGTATCAAATAGATTTCTTTTTTATCTATTAATTTTATTTATAGTATTGCGAGAGAGAAAAAAGTTTTTTTTTTTTTTTGAATTTTTTTTTCAACAGAAAATAAATTAAAGTTTATTATATTATAATATATTAGGCAATGTATTATTTCAAATAGAAACATTTTAATTTGATATAAACTAAAAAAGGAAAGAAATGATGAATAAAAACTTTTTTTACAAATATTCCCATTAAAAATTCTTATTATATAAATAATACAAAATTATATAATAAGAATTATATTAATATTTACAATAGTATCACATTACAATATCATGTTTATATTAAATAATTTTAATATTGGATTAACTTTACTCGATAAATCTTTAATTAATTATAGTATAATGCAATATATGCTTATATAATAAAATATATTGGAATATATAATATATTATATTATATAAACACCTCAATGGTTACAGTTGATTAAAATAAAATTAAAGTTTTTTTAAAGTTTAACTACAAAATATCAAAAAATAATAAATGTTTTTAATTTTAATTCTTCATAAATCTTTAATAAAATAAATAATTATTATAATTAATAATAATTAATAATAAAAAACATATAATTAAATCAATTGCTATACTATTAATGACTAATTATTGATAAACATTAGATGTTTAAATATTAAATAATATAATAAATAATATTAGAATTAAAAATAATAAAATATTTATATATAAATAAAATAAAAAATAATAAATACTATATAATATATAATACACAAAATAGAGCATATAATAAATAAATAAATAAATAATATTAATATTAATACTAATAAATATATATATAATATTAATTCAGTAATCTTTCAAAAAAGAATAATTTTAATTACTATATTATTTTTTATTAAATAATTTAAAAAATAACTATAAATTTCTTATAATAAATTTTAAATACTTACTTTCTCTATTAATAAACTTAATAATAGTAAAAATAATTAAAATTTCATATATAAATGAAAATATTAATTTATCTTATAATAATCGTTAAATATTTATATTTCTTAAATTACTTATTTCAATATTTAAAATATGTATATATTAATTTAAATAAATAAGTATTAAATTCTATGGGTAAACCATCTGAAAGCAATCTTTTTTATTTGACTGACTCGTATTTTTCCGCAATGGCTTTTTATTCTAAGAGTTTTTTTTTTTTTTTTCTAGGAAAGCTTAAAGATATAAGATATTAATGGAATTAGCTGATGTTAGAGAAAATATTTAATAAAGTATTCATAAAACAAAAAGGAGTGGAATCGAGGAAGGTAAGATATTATATCTTGTAGAAATTTTGAGACTTGCTTACAATATACATTGCTTGATTAAAGAATAATTATTTTTGCACATAAGATGATTAGAAAAGATTTGATATCAGGAAATGAGAATGACAAAATTTTTTCAGAAGCAATTTTTTTCTCAATATCTCATAGATAAAGTTTTTACAAAATATGTTGATAAAAAATCTTACAACAATATAAATAGTGAATTTTAAAAAAAAAAAAAAAAAAAAAAAAAAAAAAAAAAACTCATACATTTTAGAAATAATGCTCAGAAACAGGTACGTTCTAAAGATATATTGCTCATAAACTCTTTGATATGTGGTACAATGGATATATGTAGAATATATTTCACCTATTAAATAGTTTATACTTATTAATCCTTCTTAATTTTTTTATCAAAATTATCATTACATTCAAGTTTTATTATTATTCATTATTAGTATTTATTTCAAACAAATATTAAAATAAATGTTAATTTTTTTTTTTTAATTATACTAAATGGTATAAATTTTTTTATTAATTTTTATCCTTAATATAATTAATAGGTTAATTAAAATAGAAAAAATATCAATAGATATTTTTTCTATAAAAAAAAAAAAAAATTAATAAATAATTTATACCATTTAGTATAATTGAAAAAAAAAAAAAAAAAAAAAAAAAAAAAAATTAATTAGATTAAAACCTAAACTCTAAAAATCATCCATAAAATAAAGTTCATAAAAAATATTAAATTAATTTTGAGATGACATAATAATAGTTTTTTTTTTATTTAAAAAAAAAAAAAAGAGGGATTTAATTTTAATTTTAATCTAATTTAAAATAAACATACTATATATAAATAATATGAATAAAATTTTATAGTTTTAAATAATAATGATACATAATCAGTATTATTATTACTATTAATGTAATTTATTGAATAATTTTATAATTTTTTTTTATATTTTATTTTTAAAAGTTTAATATGTTTTTTACCTTAAAAGTATTATAATGAATAACTAATATAAAATTAATTTTTAAAATAATTTAATTATTACTTATGATTCAATAGTTTCATCCTTTATATTGATATAATAAATTTAATTTAAATACTATATAATAAAATATATAATTAAAAAAGTAATAATAATAATAAATATAGCAATAATTATAATTATATTATTCAATAAGTCAAATTGAATTATTATATAATAAATTTTATCATATTTTAATTAAATTTATTTTAAATATTATTAATTATTCATATTATAAAAATAAATAAATGAAAAAAAAAAAAAAAATAAAGAAATTTAGAAAAAATAAAAATCCATATTCTTAAATAATCTTTAATATTTTTTCTTTATAATATATATTATATTTTCATATTATTTTAATTTTTATATTATTATAAAATTAAATAATTATCAATTACTTTAATTGTATTAACTTTATCTATTAAAACTTTATTTTTAAAAATTATCTTTATTGCTTTCTATTTAAAAAAAAAAAAAAAAAAAAAAAAAAAAAAAAATTTAAAGATTAATATTTATTCTATACACTTAATTATATATTATTTTAATGGTTGGATCTAAACTTTAAAGACATTTTTTTTTTTATTTATTTATTTCCGATGTGTACCGCATTTGGTTTCAGCCCATGGGATAGTGGGAATATTGAGGTAATCACACACTTCTGTATAGACAGATAATGTCCCTGTTGGACGGCCACTAATGAGTATTCAACGTTGGCGCTCTGACATGCACGTTATTGCTGAAAAGTTTTTTAATACGCTTTTTCTCGGAGTATTTCTCCAGTTTCTAAGTTTCCATGGAAGCAAGGTCATTATAATTTAACCATAAAGATATGTACTAGCTCCTTTGACAAATGTATAAACGTCAGAAAGATTGCAATTTAGTAGAGTATATCTAATCACCAAGTAGAATATATACATGGACACATGAAATCATGTATCAAAATGCTGGTAATTCCCTCATAAATATATTAAACGACAAACTTTGAAAACTAAGTATATCTCTTGTTAAAACAATAAAATGAAATGATTTTATTAAAGCTTCAATATCAATAATTAATTAGGTAATTTACTAAGCTGGCTATATATATAAAACGTTAAACTCAAAACTTTTTAAAAATAATTTTTTTTTTTTTTTTTAAAAATTTCTTTATTTCCCCAATATTGAAATGTAGTTCATCAAAATCTTAATTTCCATCAATAAGAAACATATAAGTTTATTCATTAATTTTTTTTTTCATAATCTAAAATAAATGAATAGGAAGAAAAATAGAGGAAACTTCCTCAATTAACTTCCATATAAAACAAGAAAGTTTTTGAAGAAATCTAAAGATTTCGATTTAATATTAGAATATATATATAGATAGATAGATTATTTATTATAATATTTTGTTTTTATATTTTATATTTATTATTTTTATTTTTCTTATTTTTTTTTATTATTTTATTATTTTTAATATTATTATTATTTTTTTTTTTTAAAAAAAAAAAGTGATAAAACATATTATAAAGAATAAAGATAAAAAAGTAAAAAAAACTATTAATTAAAAAATTAAATTAGATAAAAAATTTATTATTTATACCTTTTGTTATTAAAAGTAAAAATTTTAAATAAATTAAATAAAAAAAAAAAAAAAAAAAAAAACAGAAATAAAAATTAAATATAAATGAAATATTTATGATATATTATTATTATTATTATTATTATTATTATTTATTATAATTATTAATTTTTTTTTTAAAGATAATCCATTCTTATTAAAATATTTGATATTATGATATAAACCAGCTATAAATATTTTCTTTTTTTTTAGTTTAATAAGATGATGAAAAATTTGTTAAAAAAATAAAATAAAATAATACAATAATATGGTTTATTATATTTTATTTTATTTTTATTTTTTTATAATAAATATATATATTACAATATATTCCATTAATTATCTCTATTTCCTAATACTTGTTGTTTTAGTTTGTAATGTTCTTCAGCTAAAACCATCATTTCCTCATCATTAATCATTGGATCCTTAATTTCCCATACATTTGTCTTACCACCAACTGAAAATTCAAGATCTTCCTTAGTAATAGAATCCCAATATTTATAAATCATCATAATACTAAGTAAAGTAAATACAACTCCCCAGAATAAACCATCTAAATAATGGTCACCCATATTACATATAAGTTCAGATAGGAAGTACTGACCGATAATACCAATAATGAAAAATGCAATTCCGAAGCAAATATCACCTTTTTTAAAGTAAAATAAAATAAAATAAAATAAAATAAAATAAAATAAAATAAAATAAAATAAAATAAAAAAAATACAAAAATGATTACAATTAATATATAATATAAATTATTATAAACAATATTAATAATAAGATATATATATATATATATAAAAGAAAAAACATATTTAAAATAAAAAGAAAATAAATGAATAATAATGTAATTATACAATTTATTAATAATAAAATTTACCTAAAGGCCAACGATCATCTAAAGTTTTAATAACCAAAATAATTTGAAGAATAACATAAATTATAAGTGAGGCAGGACAAAAGACATAGAAAATTAAGAAAAGAAGAACTGGACTTTCACTACTAAAACCAGCAAAATTTTTAAATGTAGCAATAGAAATAAAGAAAGTGACTATAAAACCAGCAATAGCACTACCTCTTATAATCTAAAAATAATATATGACATATGATTTAATTTTTTTTTTTTTTTTTTTTTTTTATTATTATTAATAATTTATTTTTTTTTTAAAATGAAGTAAAAAAAATAAATAAATAAATAAATAAATAAAATATATAAATAAATAAACAAATACAAAAAATAATATAAATATTATTAGTATCATTATTATTAAAATTGATATATATTGATTATAATGCATAACAAAATTATTTACCCAAAGTGAAGTAGGTGTACCATCTTCAGCCCATTGAAACCCAACAAATCCATTAAGTAATAAAATGATATAGGAAGCAATTATCATGGCATTATACATAGCTACTACATACTAAATAAATTATATATTATATATTTTTATGTAGTATTATAATATTTTTTTTATAATATATTTATTAATATTCAATATTTATTATATGAACTATTTAATGAATAAAAATTGAAAAATATATAAAAAGATAAAAATTCAATAGAATATTTACTGAATATATTGGTGATGAAGCAGGAATGGCACCAGAATATAACATTAATTCAAATATAATAATTACCATATATGCATAGAAAAACATAACAATTTCTTTACGACCTAAAGTATTTTTAATAATTTATAAAATAGTATTATATTGTACAATTAGCATTTAAAAATTCTCAAAAACTTTTAATTAATACTTTTATATATATTATAATAAATATTATTTATATAAATTCAGAAAAAAAAAAAAAAAAAAAAAAAAAAAAAAGAAAAAAAAAAAAAGAAAAAAAAAAAAAAGAAAAAAACTTTTTTTCTTTCTTTTTCTTACCAACAGCTGTATATTTTGATTTTATATGATAAATCATAATTGATGTCATAACTAGTGCAACAAATAATATAGCAAGGGTTGCTTTATACGTATGGATATATATATTTAAAAAATTTATAATATTGTTACCATATATTGTACACATTTTTTTAATTTTTATATACAATATTATTATTAGTTTATATAATAACATAATATAATTTATTTTATGTATATTAATAATTAAATTCTTAGTAATTAATAAATTTATTTTTTATTACTATTCAATTAATTTTATTTTTTTTTTTAATTTTAATTTTTATTTTACTATATTTTTATTTTTTTTTTTTTACTTTATAATATTGTGTATAACATATTTTAAATAATATTTACCAGGTTGGAAAAGAAGATTTCCTCCAACATCAATATTTCTGGCATAACATTTTGGTTCCACTTTTTCACCAACTAAGGCACATAAAGGTATTACAATTGAATTACAGAAATAATCAAATGACCCGAAGGAAAAAGAAACATCCATAGGCATCTTGGTTATTTTATTTTTAGTAATTGTATAAATTTACGAATTGTGAGGAAAATAAAAAAAAATTTTTTTTGTGTAATTATTTATATTTTATTATTGAATATAATAATTATATAGCGTCTTTTATGATTATTATTATTATTATTATTATTTATTAATTTTATTATTATTAATGGATAGTATAATTATATATATTGAGGTAATAATATATATTATGTTTTAAGCATATAATAATTTAGTGTATAAAATATATTTATAATGAGATAATTTTAATATACTGACTGACGATAATATAAATATTAACTTATATTTATATATGTTAAATAAATAGATATAAATAATTTTTATATAAATATAAGATTTTTTCGTTTTAGGATTTTTTTTTTTATTATGGAATAAAATTAATTAAATAATGAACCTTTAAATAATATAAAAAAAATTTAAAATAAGTAAAAGTTAATGAATAAATGAATATTAATAAAAATATGTAAAGTGATACAATAATAAACATTCTTTGTAAATTTAACTATGAATTTTAAATTATTAATAAGTAATAATATATATACTACGTATTCTTTATTATAATATTGAAATGCATATTTTTACTAATACATAATAAATTTTTAAATTTTTAGATTTTATTATTTTTTATAATAAAGTCTATTAATACATATTTTAGTGTACATGATAAATAAATCTAAATTTAAAATACTTTTATGACTCAATTTAATAATAAATCTCTTAATTTAAAAGATTCTTTGATATTTGATTTGTATTGTCATTCAATTTTATTATTTTTCAAATTTACTTTATATTTAATTTTTGCTATACTATTTCTTCTACAATTTATTTTTTAAATCATTTAAATTTTATGATTTAAAAATATTTGTCAATGAGCTCTTTTGTAAGTTTTATATATAATTTATTCAAACATTTACATGTTTATGTTAACATTTTATTTAATTAATTTATTTTAATAATTTAATATTGAATTATTTTATTAATCAAGTATTCCTGTATTTGCTATTTACCTTGGATATCTTAATATTTTCTTTTTAACTTTTTTGTATCAATACTTTAATAATCATATCCTCTTTTTTTATATTTTTCTGTAACACTTTTTTACTAATAATATATGGAAATAAAATAAACTTATAATAATAAAAAAAAAAATTAATAGAAAAAATAAAAAAAAAAGTAAAAATACATATAAAAAGTAAAGTAAAAAAAAAAAAAAAATTAAAATTTAAATTTTAATATTATCCATAATTTCTCTAATATAAAATTTTTATATTTATGAATATAATATATATTAATAAACATAAATTATATATAAAAATATATATATTTTTTATCTAATAATGGATAATTTATATTATATTTAAATTACTATATAAAAAAATTAAAATATATAATAGAATTTAATTAATAAAATTTATATATTAAATATTTTCAAAATTTATATTTAATTTATTATCATATAAAAAAATTAATTATTATAATTATTAACATATATAGAAATAAAATTAATTAAAAAAATATTTAATTAAAAAAATAAAAATAATTAATAAATCGAAAATATGGAATTAAATAAATAAGTAGTAATAAATATATAAAATATATATATAAAATAAAAAATTAAATATTAATAAAGGATTTCTTAATTGAAATAAAATAAGAATTAAATAATATAAATATCAATCATTTAAATAAAACAATTATATTTTAAATAATTTTGTACTATTGTTATTAAAAGGTATACATTATAATTTTGTAAATATTATAATTATATTATATATTAAAATGAAAATTAAAAACCAAAGTGAGAGAAATACTTTGAAATAAAAGTTAAGTAAAAAGTATATTAAATATATAATTACGATAATTTATATATTTAATTAAAATGACAATATACTATAATTTTTATGATTCATTGGCATTAATGAAACTCTATATTTAATAGAATATTTTATTATTATTACTACTATTTTTTTTTTTAATTACAAATGACTATCTTAAAGTTTAAATATATAACTAAAAAATAAAATAAAATAAAAAATATAAAAAAAAAAATAAAAAAAATATTTCATGTAAATAAAAAGTTAAAATTAATGGTATAATACAAAAAAGATTTCTTCTTCAAAAAAATATTTCTTTATTTTTTTTTTCTAAATTATTTATACAAATTATATATAATCATCTTTTCTTAATTTAAAAATTATCATTAATTGTTTTAATAAAGTTATCTCATTATATTTAATATTAATATTTTTTTAAATATTTTTGTAATATAAATTTCAAATCAAATATAAAAATTCTTTTTTCATTTTATTAAATCCTATTAAAATTAATTAAAATATTATTTTTATAGTTATTATAAAATTTTAAAATTATATTGTATTTCATAAAAGTTTGATTATTATTAAAACATAAACGTTCTCAATACATACTTTTTTTTAAAAAAAAAAATATTATTATTTCCCTCATAAATATAAAATGTATCAATATATTAATTCATTTAATAATTAATAGCACAAAATATTTTATAATTAATATTTATAATTAATAAACTTCTTTGAATTTATTCATTTTATTTTGTATAATTATAAAATTGAATTACTATATTATTTTAATAATATAACTAACGAATTCATTACTATCTAAATTATATATATTTATATCTAATACAGTTATAAATAACATATTTTATTTTAAAGATTATATATTATATAATAAAAGT
>JACVTC010000088.1:780000-787118 GCA_016946835.1 Neocallimastix lanati (nom. inval.) | reverse complement strand
AACTCAAGAAACTATAATGATTATAGAAATAATTGTACCCCAAAATACACCAAAAATGAGGATTACTCTGATAATGCCAGCAATTACATGAAAACTTTGATTTTGAGGATGCTAGAGCATTAATGTATCAGAGAAAGCAAAATAATAAATATATAAATTTATTGGAGGTTATTCCAAATAATAACAAACATACTCATGATTTGATAACATATACGATAAATCCATTGATTTTATTAATCATAGTAACTTAATAACAGATGATGTTACATGGTTTTATGATACAGGTGCCGGTGAACATGTAACGAATGATAAATCTTTACTTGTGAACTTTAAATATGAATCCGTTAAGTTGTGTTGTGCAAATGGTTCAATTTGCCATTTGAAGGATATGGAACTTATGAATGTTTCATAAATAAAACAATATATTAAACTTGAAAAAGTTTTATTTTCCAAAAATGTTCACAAAAATCTTATTAGTGGTATAGAACTTGCAAAATCAGGTTTTATTTTTTTAATTGATTCTTCTGATGGAGAAAAAGCTAGACTAAAATTGTGGGATAAGAATAAAACTAATCTAGGTACATTCCTATCATCTAAATATAATCAATTTCCTATCAAAACACAACATTTAAACAGTAATAAAATAATAGGAAATGACATATTGCATATAGGTAAATTAAATGACAAAAGTATTGAAATATGGCATAGAAGATTAGGCCATTTTTATCAAAGTAATTTACCTAAATACCTAGATCTACATAATATAAAAGCTCCTCCATGCATAGATTGCAAAATTTCTAAGATGAGGAGGGGATCTCATAAAGGGAAAACTCCAAAGGCAACAGAACTCCTGGAAATAATTCATTCAGACATTTCTGGGCCGTATAATCTATCCATTAATAACAAGAAATACTTTCTCACAATGATGGACGAATTCTCTAGAAAAGTATGGATATTTACTCTTAAGTCAAAGCTGAAGCTCCAGATAAAATAATAGAATTCTTTACTTATCTAAATAATCAATTTAAGGATTATACGATAAAAATATTTAAATCTGATGGAGGAAAGGAATATAAAAATAAAAAGATAAACAAATATTGTAAAGAAAATGGTATCGAAAAGGTGTATTCTCCTCCTTATTGCCCAGAAATAAACGGAAAAGCTGAAAAAATTAATAATACACTTAGAAATTCAGCAAAAACACTTATGTATTGGGCTAAATTATCGGAAAACTTCTGGAACTTTGCGATAAAGCATGCTTGTTATTTATACAATATGATTCCACATTCAGGAAACAATAATTTAATTCCTGACGAAGTATTTTATAATAAAAAAGTAAATATAAAACATTTAAGAACTTTTGGATGCACTTGCTACTTCAGAGACCAAAGTCCACACAAATCCAAATTTCAACAAATTCAAGGAAAGGCATTTTTCTTGGTTTTGACAAAAAGAAATATTCGTATATTATTATGGACAAAGAAACTAGAAAATTAAATTATGTTAGTGACATTGAATGCGTTGAAGAAGAACCAGGAAATTTTAAATATCCGAATAACGGCTTCCAAGACCCTTATTTCTCTTTTGCTAAAATGGACCTTGATGAAAGAAACATGAGAAATAGAAATATAAATGACGATAATAATTATAATGACAATAATCTTCTAAATGAAAATATCAATTTAAATGAGAACAATATTTTAAACATAAATAATAATTTAAATCTAGATAATAATGTAAATGAAGATAATAATATCAATATAGCTAACGACAATAACGAGAACAATGTTTTAAATGAAAACAATAATGAGAATAACAATGAAAATAATAATAATAATTTGGACAATATTAATTTAAATGAAAATGTAAATTTAATGGACAATAATAATTTTATTGAAAATAACGACATTAATGAAGAAGAAAATAACATATCAAAAGAAAATAATACTGTGGGAAAAAACGATTTAATTAAAAATAATCCAAATGAAGAAATAAAATCAAATGAAATTGATAAAAAACACCCTATAAATTCTGGTGATGTAAATATTCCTTCAGCTAAAAATAAAGGCAAAGAAAAAATCAATGAAAATGACGAAAATTTAAATTTTGAAAAAAGTGAAAAAAGTTTTATTAATAAAATTTTTCAAAAATTGAACCAAAAATTTCTAAACAGCCATTGGTCAAAATAAATTTATCAGATCCTTGTTCATCAAATAGTAATATAAATAATATTTTAAATAATACCTTATCAACCTCACGTGATAAAATTTTACATAAATCTTCATCTGAAAATTTAGAAAATGATAATACACATGATCATAATAATAATACTAATGATCGACATAAAATTATTGAAATTTCTAATAAAACTATGGATAATAAAAATTTTTCAAAAAATGATGAAAATTTTAATAATAAAAATTTTTTATCAAACAATGACAATAAAATTACAAATTTTAAAAATTCCAACACACCCATTAATAAAATTACCAATAATTTACCTATTTCATCAAACTCGCATAATGATAATACTTTTAATAATTATACTCTTAATAAGGCTTCAAATGATACTATTATTTCCAACTCCTCAGTTGATACTTCTTTACAAGACATCGATAATTCTAATACTCAAGATTCACGAAAAATTGATATTAATATTTCTAATAATTCCAATTTTAACAATTCAACCAATACCACTAATAATTTGCAATACAATGATAATCTATACCAAGATAATCAGTCTCTTACATCAATTGCTCATAACATTATTAAATCTAATGAAAATGAAATTATGGATGATATAATGATTAATAACGATGAAATTAATAATTCTCATTCTTCCAGAAAACGTCCTTTACCCCCAAATTCTCCCGATTCCAAAACAGTTATTCCTTCCACTCTTAGAACTTTAAGAAGAAAGTTAGATATTGATGATTCTTATATGATCGCTTCTATTTATTCTGATTCTCCAAATAGCTATGATGAAGCCATTAGTTGCAAAAATAAAAATTACTGGATTAATGCCATAAAAGATGAGTTAAATAATTTATATTCAAATAAGATTATGACTTTTGTTTCAAAAGTTCCTCCTGGAAAAAATATTATTTCTACGAAATGGGTTTTTGCTACTAAGAGGGATAGTAATAATTTTATTTACAAATATAAAGCTCGTCTGGTTGCCAGAGGCTTCCGTCAAAAATGGGGTATTGATTATGATCTTACGTATTCCCCAACTTTAAATATTGATAGTCTTAAACTCATTTTTGCTTTATCTGCTGCTTTTCATTGGGACATTTTTCAACTTGATATTAGAGGCTGCTTACCTTAATGCTCCTCTCGACAAGGATATTTACACTACCATTCCTAAAGGCGATATAAACTTTGGGAGGGGATACTGGAAACTAAACAAAGCATTATATGGCCTTAAGCAATCCGGGTAGACAGTGGTACGAAACAATAAGAAAATTTTTAATTAATAATAATTTTGAACAATAAAAGCCGAACAATGCATATTCAAACATACAATAAATAATAAAACAAAATGTATAATTGGACTCTATGTTGATGACATGGTCATTGCTGGTGAAATAAAATTTATCAAAGATATAATATCAAAAATTAAAAGAAAATTCAAAATATCAAATTGTGGACCAATCGAATATATTTTAGGTATTAAAGTAGAAAAAACAAATAATAGTTATATAATTTCACAGAAAAGTTTTATTGAAAATATGTTAAAAAAATTCAATATAAGCAATACTCGAAAAAGAAAAACACCCTGCACAGGAGACAATGATATATCCGAAAATAAAAAGCCTTTCGATAAAACAATATACAAAAGTGCAATTGGATCCTTAATTTATTTATCAAAATGTACAAGGCCGGAAATCTCTTTCGCCGTTAATAAAGCTTCCAGAAAATGTGAACAACCAACAATTTCAGACTGGAACAAAGTAATAAATATTTTAAAATATATAAATAGTACAAAAGGATTATAAAATTAAATATGATGGAAAGGGGGAGTTAATTGCATACACGGACTCGGATTTCGCAGGCGATAAAATTGATAGAAAGTCTACTTCAGGTGGAATTATTTTAATGGGAAAAAGTCCTATATGCTGGATATCTAAAAAACAAACGTGCGTTGCTACTTCTACCGCAGAGGCCGAATATATAAGTACTTCAGAAAACGTCAAGAAAATATTATGGATAAGAAACATTATTAAAGAAATACTAAATAAGAAATTAAAATATAACAATCTACACTGATAATCAAGCAAGTAAATGTATAATGGAAAATGGTGAAATCAATACTAAGTTAAAACATATAGATGTCAGATACCATTTCAATAGAGATAACATATTAAAGAAAAGAATAAATCTAAAATATATAGACACGGAAAACATGCTAGCCGACATATTAACAAAAGATTCAAATGGTGCAAAAATACTAAAATTTACAAATAATATTTTTATATAAAAATCTCATTTGAGGGGAGTGATAACTACTTAATAATTATACTATATATTTATTTATATTATTTTATATATTTATTTATTATGTAATTTATTAAAGTGTACTTGTGTTAATGTTTTATGTAAATTAGTTAATACGTTTATTTTATATTGTATAAACTATGTCAACAATTATTTTAATTATTTTGTGTAACATGTATTTACGTAACAAATGTATTCATGTGATATAGTTCTATATAAAACATCATGAATGTACTATCCACTTCTCTCTTTGTTAACCATAATACTTTCGTATTATTATATTAAATAAATAAACAACATATATCAATAATAATAATAATAATAATAATAATAATATTAATAATAATAATAATAATAATAATAATAATTATCGGCTAGCACAATTATTTATTTAGTTTTAATTAATAATTTTTATTTAATTTTTAATTTAATAAAGAGCTCTCAATTTAATAATACATGAATAATAAAATATATATAATAAAATATTATTATATAATCATATGATTTACATTAATTTCTTATATACACGTGTATAAATTTATAATTACATAAATGTGTAACATTTACATAAACTTATGAATATATTTATACTTTTATGTTTTGTATATAACTAGTTATATTTTAAATATTAATTAATAAATATTTATTTAAATTTATTTATTTTATTTGTTTATTTATTTATATGTTAATAATAATAATAATAATAATAATAATAATAATAATAATAATAATTTTTTATATGATGAAAATTTTTCAAATAATTTTATTAATTCTAATAACAATAATTTTATTGGCCCAAATATTTAATACAATGGTAAAAATTTTTCTGATACAATAAATTCAGAATTTAATCAAAATTAAATTTTAATCAAAATACATATACCAATACAATAACCAATGAGAATTTTTCAAACACCAAAAATTTTTCTAATCCAAATTATGTACAAAATACTAATAATAAAAAATTTTTAATTAATGAAAATTTTAATTCAAAAAATGACCAAAATTTTATTAATAAAAATTTTTTATCAGATGAAGATAATAATAATAATAATATTAATAATTTTATTAATAATTCAAATAGCAACATAAATATTTATAAAAATAATAAAAGAAAATCTAATTTTACCTATAATAATATTATTAAACACTTCAAATTTAATATTAATAATAATAATATTGATATTTACAATAATAATAATCATAATAATATTGATTCTTATAATATTAATCCTAAAAATATTAATTATAACGATAATTTTATTAATACTATTGAAATTGAAAATGAAGAAGTTCAGAAAACTTATCAAAAAGCTCTCAATTGTGATCATGCCGATGAATGGGATATTGCTATCCAAGAAGAACTCAAAAATTTATATGATAATAATACAATGACTTTTGTTAAAAAACTACCAAGAGGAAAACGACCAAATTCTACAAGATGGGTTTTTGCAATTAAAAAAGATGCAAATAATGGAATTATTAAAAGAAAGGCCAGACTTGTTGCAAAAGGTTTTGCTCTAAGATACGGCATCGATTATGAACTTACATATAGTCCAACATTAAACGTTGATTGTATAAAATTACTTCTCGCTTTTGCTGCTCAATTTCAATGAACTGTTTACAAATTAGACTTCAAATCTGCCTATCTAAATGCCGCCTTATACAAAGAAATTTACACCGAAATTCCATACGGCGATGAAAACTACGGTAAAGGCTCTTGGGTACTAAATAAGGCATTGTACGATCTTAAACAATCAGGCCGCCAGTGGAATAAAAATATTACAAAATTTATAACTGAAAACAAATTTCATCAATCCACCACTGATCCATGTGTTTTCTTCAAAAAGCAAAAGGATGAACTAACTTGTATTATAAGACTTTATGTTGATGATATGCTAATTATAGGAGAAAATTTCGAAATCGTTAGAATTGTTTCAAGAATTAAAGATAACTTTAAAGTATCAAAATGCGGATTTGCTGACTTCATATTAGGTATCAAAATAGAAAGAGAAAATAATGACATTTATATCTCACAAGAAGCATTCATTGATAATCTGTTAAATAAATATAATATAAATAATAAATAAAAAGAAAATAAAATCACCATGTGCAGTAAATGAAAATAATAAAGATAATGAACCTGTTGGCAAAATAAAATTCAAAAGTATTATCGGATCCTTAATTTTTCTTGTATAATGTACACGTCCAAACATTGCATTTGCCGTTAATTTTGCCGCTAGAAAATCAGAAAATCCAACTCAAGCTGATTGGAAAAAAGCTATTAAAATATTAAAATACTTAAATAGAACAAAACATTATAAAATAAGATATGACGGTAAAGGTAAAATAAATGCACATACAGATTCAGATTTTGCCGGAGATCCAAACGATAGAAAATTTACTTCAGGACACATTATCTTAATGGGTACAAATTCTATTTCATGGTATTCTAAAAAACAAACAACTGTCGCAACGTCTACAGCGGAAGCTGAATATTTAAGTACTACAGAATGTATTAAGAAAGTATTACAAATTAAAAATCTACTTTATGAATTATTTGGAGAAACTGAAACTATAGACATATACAGAGATAATGAAGCGAGCAAAAGTAGCATTAA
>JACVTC010000088.1:655000-777500 GCA_016946835.1 Neocallimastix lanati (nom. inval.) | reverse complement strand
ATTTATATATTTACTTATTTCTATTATTATTAATATAATAATAATATATTTATAATAAAATATTAATTTAGAGGTCACCAAGACAGTAAAGTTATGGTAGATAATATAATTGAACTTGGTGTTGATATTTTAGTTACTATTGGTATATATATAAATATTATTAATAAAAAGAATGATGATAATAAAAATATAATATATATCAAAACCAAATATATTTGAATCATATAATGTATTTAATTATTAGTTAAATATAAAAGATTAAATTTAAAACTAATTAAATATTTAATATATCATTATAATTATTAAAAAAAATAAAAAATAAAAGGTGGTGATGGTACTCAAAAGGGTGCACATCAAATTTACGAAGAAGTTTCCAAGAGAAATAGACAAATTTCTGTTATTGGTGTTCCAAAAGTAAAATAATATATATATATATGTTTTAATAATTTATAAGTTTATTAATAAAAACATATATATAATTATATTGTATATAAAAATTATAATATATATAGACTGTTGATAATGATTTAGCTTATGTTGATAGAACTTTTGGTTTTGAAACAGCTATTGAACAAGCACAAGCTCCAATTTTAGCTGCTCATCAAGAAGCTAGATCTGTTTTCAACGGAATTGGTCTTGTTAAATTAATGGGAAGAGATTCTGGATTTATTGCCTTAAATGCTTGTAATTTTTTAATATATAAATAAAGATATATTAATAATCAATAATATTTACAAATTTAAATATATATATATATATATTTTTAAATTTAAATAGCTATTTCATCTGGTGATGTTAATATTGTTTTATTACCAGAGGTAATTAATTATTAGAATTTAATACTATTAAAATTTGAATTTATTAATAAATTAATTTTGTTATTTATATGGTCATTAATATTAAATATATTTATCGAAAAGGCTAAATTTACCATGGATGAATTAATAGAATATTTAATTACTAGATTTAAGACTAGCGAACATTGCGTAATTGTTTGTGCTGAAGGAGCTGGACAAGTACTTTTATTATTGTTTTTTATAATATTTTAATTAAAACTTTTTATTATTAAATTATATAAATATATTTTCAATTAATAAAATAAAAAATAAAAATTAAAAAAAAAATTAAAAAATAAAAAAAAAGGATATTCTTCCACCAACTGGTAAGAAAGATAAATCTGGAAATAACGTACTTCAAGATATTGGTCTTTACTTAAAATCTGAAATTCCAAAAAGGTTTATAAAAACATTAATAAATTGACTAATGTTAATTAAGAATTAATATTCAAAATAATATTTAATTAAATTATTATTTTAATTTGTCTTATTATAAAATTATAATTTTTATAAATTTGTAAAAAATATTATATATTTAAAATTAATTTATAATAATAGACTTGAAGAAAAGGGTGTTGAATGTAAGGTGATTTATATTGATCCATCATACCAAATTAGATGTTGTAAAGGTAAAAAAAATAATGATATTTAATTGTTAAAATTAATTAAAAGATTGAAAATAAATTAATTACTAATTATTATTATATATTTAATATTATAGCTAATCCATTTGATGCTGCATATTCTACTATTTTAGCTCAGATGTATTTATTATGTTTGTATATGTAATTTTTAATTTTTATTATTTAAATTAATTTTTTGTAATGATTTTTTCCTATTAGGTGTTGTCATGCTGCTATGGCTGGAAAAACTGATATGGTAAAATTATTTAAAATATAACATTAAAATAATTTTTTTTTTTTTTTTATAATTTAATATTATATATATATTTATATTTGAATTAATATTAACTAAAAATTTTGTTAATAATTGAATAATAATTTATTAAAAAGATTGTTGGTAGTATTAATAATCAATATGTTCACGTTCCATTACTTAAGGCTACTGAATTTAGAAAGAAGGTTGATAAAAATGGAACCTATTTCCAAGTACGTTTAGCTTAATTTTATTTATTTATTTTTTTGTTATAAAATAATAAAAAAAGAATATAAAAAAGTATTGATAACATAATAAAATGATAACAATAATAAATAGGCTATGCTCGATCAAACCGGTATGCCAGAATGGTTAGATCTTCTTCATAGTAGAAAAACTGTACAACCAGAAATTGCTTCTCCAGAACCAAAATTAGCTACTCTATAAATTTGATAGAATATTGATAAATGAAAAAACGATGACAAAACAATCAACAAATTAATATAAATATTTATATATTAATATATTTACAAGTAAAAACTCAAAACAAAATAAAAAAGAAACAAAAAAACAAAAACAAAACCAAAAAAAAAAAAAAAAAAAAAAAAGTTTTATCAATAATTCAAATTTATAATGCAATATTTATTATGAAATATTTATTATGAAAAAAAATAAAAATAAAAATAGAATAAAAAAAGAAATATGAACATAATAAAAATCAGAACATAATAAAAATAAAAAAGTAATAAAAATAAAAAATAAAAATAACTGTATTAAAATTAAAACTAATATAAATAAACTTTACTAAAAAAAATTGCAAATAAATCAAATAATTATAATAATAATTATACTAATTTTTTATTTATTAAAACATTTTAAACTTGGTTTAATTATAGTTAAAAAAAGTAATTATATTTTTATTTTATTTATAATTAATTGAGGTATATCAAATAGTTTTTGTAATATTATTTTGAAAATTGTGGCATATTCTATATATATGATGGATTATTGTTATTAATAAATTCATTGAATTAATAATAAATATAAAATTTTATATATTAAATATTAAATATTAAATATTAAATAAATAAATAAATTATTAAATAATAAATAAATAAATGATAAATAAATCAATAATTAAATAATAAATAAATAAATGATAAATAAATCAATAATAAATAAAAATTATTAAAAATGAAAATTAAAAAATCAATAAATTCTACTCCTACTATAATATTGCTATTATATACTACTATATATAATAACATTATATAATAGTATATAAATATTAATATATTGTGATAAAATAAGATTAATACTTTTAGAAAATTCAATTAATATGAATGATATATTTTTCATATTAATTAAAAATAATATATTTAAATATTAATAATTATTCAATTAATAAAAATAATAATCCATTTTATTAATTTTATTTAAAAAATATTTAATATATGAATATGAAATATATTCTATTTGATTCTATTATAAAATATATAATATATTAACAATATCATATATTTATTTTAATAAATTAGATATTCTAAAGTTTTGTCCATTTAAAGAAATTACCTAATTTATTTATTTATTTATTTATTTATTTATTTATTTATTTATTTATTTATTTATTTATTTATTTATTTATTTATTTATTTATTTATTTATTTATTTATTTATTTATTTATTTAAAATTGTTTAAAATTATTTAATGTAATGTAATTTATTTTTAAATATTTACTTTTTATGATACTATTTCAAGTTCAATGAATAATGAAGGAAATTACGAATTTTAAAAATGCTGATTATTTATTATAGATAATAGATGATTTAAAACAAACATCAGTTTTGATGATTATCAATATATTAATAATTACTTTATTAGAGTTGTTAAATCATTAATAATTAGTCTTATTAACTTTATTAGTATTAGATAAAAATTTTTATATATTGCCCAAAGTAAGATATAATATAAATTGATAATACTTATATAATATTTCATTAAATTTAAACTTAATTTGGTTGGATAGCAAAAAAAATAAAAAAAAAAATAAAAAAAAATTCATGTTTGGAATGAATTTCTAAAATTGATTAATTATTAATTATATTCATATTTATATAATATTAATGTACATTTATATTAATAATAATATCGAGATAATTTAACATTATTGTAAACATAAAAATATAAATATATATATGATTAATTATTATTAAAAAAAGTTAATTAATATTTATTAATAGGAATAAAAAAACAAAATTTATAATCTATAAAATTTTTTTATTTTTACTCTATTTTTATTTTTTTTTTTCTGATATTATTTTATTTCCATTTTTTTTAGAAGTAAATAATCTTTTTATATTTATATTTATATTTTTGAAGTTATATTTAAATAATATTATATTAAATTTTCTTTCTTTCTTTCTTTCTTTCTATTTTTATTACTTATATTTTATTTTATTTTTTTTTTTTCTTTTTCTATTTATTTTTTAGAGATATACTATATATATTCTTTTAATATATACAATTTTATTTGATTAAAATAATAGGTAAAATTCAATAGTTTTAACATAAAATTCAAAACAAAATAAATAATATAATAATTGATAAATAAGGAGTGTAATCATTTCTTTAATACTTATCTAATAAAAGTACAGAAAAAAAAAAGAACAAAAAAATGAATCTATTTAAATTAAATTATTAAAAAAACAATAATAATAATAAATAACCAAACAAATTAAATATGTATTATAAAAAGTTTAATTAAATTAATTATATATATGAAAATAATGACATGTTTATGTATGAAGAGAAATAATTGAAATAAAGAGCATACTTATTTGGCTATATATAATTATAATATGTATTTAATATATATATCTATATATATTTATATATATATATATATTTTTTTTTTTTTTTTTTTTGAAAAAAAAGTTAAAATCAAAAAAATTTTGAAATTTTCGGATACTTCAATGTAATCAAGAAAATATAAGAATATATAAATGAAGTTAAAATTTATAAATATAAATAAATAAAAAATAATAATAATAATACATATATATATAAATAAAATAAAAATGATTTTCGGAAATAAAAGAGAAAAAAAAAAAGTTAAATCTAGATTGATGTCGGATATGATAATCATAAAGTTAAAAGAAAAGCTGATGGAAAATATTCGAATATATTTACATTTATATTCATATAAATATCTATATAGATATAAACAAATAATCAAACAAAGAAAAAAGAAAAAAACTTTATTAATATAATTCAATTTTGTATATATTTTACAAAAATATGAACAAAACTAGAAATAAAATAAATATATTTTTAAATTGAAAATTAAAAAAAAAAAAATATTTAGTATTAATTGATAATTAATTATTTTATTTTTTTTATTATTTTTTTTCTTGCAAATTAATAAGAGATATATATAAAATGAATCCAGAATAGTAAGTTTTTAATTTTAACAATTAAAAGTTATAATTTATAAAATATATTAAATTTTTATTTACATTTTTTTTTTTTTATTATTATTATTAATAGCGATTACTTATTTAAGCTTTTACTTATTGGTGATTCCGGTGTTGGTAAATCATGCCTTCTTTTACGTTTTGCTGTAAGTATTATAATATTGAATAATATAAATAAAAATATTTAAATAATAATAATAATTATAAATTAATAAATGGAATTTGATTATGTAGGATGATACTTATACTGAAAGCTACATTAGTACTATTGGTGTTGATTTCGTAAGTAAAAATTTTATTATTAAATTTTATTCAAGAAATATTAATTTTATTGATTATAATAATTGGAATAATTAAATATACTTTTTTTTTTTCTTTTATAATTTTTTGTATTTATAAATTGTATAAAATATGTAGAAAATCCGTACTATTGAACTTGAAGGAAAGACTGTTAAGCTTCAAATTGTAAATTTATTTTTCATTTTTTTTTTTTGTATTATTAATATAAATGATTAGATATAATAATTATTAATGATTTAAAAAATAATAATAATTATTTTTATTAAAGTGGGATACTGCTGGTCAAGAACGTTTCCGTACTATTACCTCTAGTTATTATCGTGGTGCTCATGGTATTATTGTTGTTTATGATGTTACTGACCAAGAAACCTTCAACAATGTTAAACAATGGTTACAAGAAATTGACCATTATGCCTGTGAAGGTGTTAATAAACTTTTAGTTGGTAACAAGAGTGATCTTGAAGGAAAGAAGGTTGTTCAATACAATACTGCTAAGGTAATTTTAAATTTATAATTAAATAAAAAAATTTATTTTTGAAGTTTTAAATATTATATAATTAATATAAAAATTGATATCAATATTTTAATTTAATTATTAATAATAGGAATTCGCTGATCAGTTATCAATACCATTCTTAGAAACTAGTGCTAAAAGTGCTACTAATGTTGAACAAGCTTTCTTAACAATGACTAAACAAATTAAAGATAGGTAAATATATATATAATTTTATTATTATTATGTTTTATTTCCATTAATCAAGAAAGAATGATATTAAAATATAAAAACTTTTAATTTTTTTTAATAGAATAGGTAACACCACTGCACAAAATAAAACAGAAAAGAAGCTTAATTTATCTGGAACTGCTGTTCAACAAGAACAAGCTGGTGGTTGTTGTTAAATAGTTAAAATAAAAATGTAGCATAGTTTTATATATTTTTTGTTTCAAATCATTAAATATTATATATTTCAAATTAATGACCATCAAGTAAAATCCATTTTTTATTTTTAATTTTTTTTTTTTTTTTTTTAAAAAAAAAAAAAAAAAAAAAAAAAAAAAAAAAAAAAGCAAATAACAATTTACTGAAAAAAAAAAATAAATAAATAAGATCTGTAGCTCTTAAAAAAACGCTTTTAATTTTATTATTTAAATAATTTATAATAGTTTGTTAAATATTTATTAATACAAATATATTTAAAACTTTTATAAAAATAAAAATTAAAATAAACAAATAAATAAATAAAAAAAGTATCAAAACTACAAAAATGTGAAAGTTCTTTTATTATTTTTTTTTTTTAAAAAAAAAAAAAAAAAAAAAAAAAAAAAAAAAAAAAAAAAAAAAAAAAAAAAAAAAGATAAAAATAATAATATTAATATTAAATAAAATTAAACAATAAAAAAAATAATAAAATATTATTAATAAAAAAAAAAATATAGATAATTATAGATGAGTAGTTATATAATATTTGTGTATATAATAAAACGATAATTATAAATATATATTTATTTATTCTTGGCCGAATTTCAGCTTTAAATTAGCTACAATTCAATACTGCGGAACGGAGACATTTAAGTGAACAACTCTTAAACAGTTCACAGGGGTATACTTTTCAGAATATTGTGGGCTTGAGAATTATCTTAATAAAACAATATCTATCAAGAAATAACTCAAGAGAGCTCTCTTGAGTTATTTCTTGATCGATTTAGTAAGAAATCCTTCAGTACGGAGAGAGCCGCGATATGGCTTAGTAGCAATACTACTATCAGTAGTCCTATTATATATATTTCGAATTTAAATACTAATAGTCTAGTTCCTCTCACAGAATCTATAGCAAGTAATTCTTTTAATGAGAATTTTTCTATATTTTCAAGGGGAGAGTTTTGTAGACACCACACTTTCTATTTTAAAGATATTACTTTCTTCGTATTATTATTTTTAGATTTAAATGGTGATCATGTTACTACATATAGTGTACATCGCACCGAAATCTCTTTAACTTTTGAACCTATTTTTATCCTTTAATTACATTAAAATTTTCTACGATTAAAATATACTTTTTTATTATTATTATTATTATTATTATTATTATTATTATTATTATTATTATTATTATTATTATTATTATTATTTTTTTTTTTTTAATTTTACTTAATCTTTTATATACTTTTTTTTTTATCTTTAAATTATAATATGAATTTTTTTTTTAAAAAAAAAAAAAAGATTAATATATAATAATATAATTATCTATTTAATAAAGCGCTGAAAGTGTATTCTCTTCCTAGTATAAAAAAAAAATAAAATAAAAAAAGAATAAAATAAAGAAATAATTAATATAAATAAATAAATAAATATGTATATATAAATAAATAAATATAAATAAATAAATATATAAAGATAAATAAATAAAGATAAATAAAATAAAAATAAATATAACAATAAGAATAGAAAAAAAATTAAAATAATAAAAATAAAAATAAAAATAAAAATAAAAATAAAAACAAAAATAAAAATAAAAATAAAAATAAAAATAAAAATAAAAATAAAATCAAAATCAAAAATAAAAACAAAATAAAATAAAAAAAAATAGAAATAAAATTAAAATTAAAATTAAAAAAAAAATAAGATAAAAATTAAAAAAAAAATAATAAAATAATTTAATTTTAAAGAAAGCAATTTTAATCATGTCTACTTCAAAACCAACGACACCAAAAAATGATATAAGTTTAAACTTAGATTTTGATTTTTTAGCAAATCCACAAACACCTACTCCTACAAGTGGTCAATTTGCTCGTCAAAATTCAATTTCGTATAAGACTTCAATATTTAGTGGTTCATTGGTTGGAGATAGAAAACATGGATCTGACCCTGAAAAGGAAGAATTAATAGAGTAAATATTATTAATATAAACTTTTGTTTTATATACTATATATATATATATATAAATACGTATATATATATTTTTTTAAACTAAAATTTAAAGGGTATATATATATATATATATTTTTTTTCAATACAAATTTAATATATTTATATATAAAAATATTTAAAATCAAACAGGAGATTTAAGAGTTTACAATATAATTTAAAAGGTATTATTATATATATAAATTTAATTGTGATAATAATAATTATAAATTAATGTTCATTATAATTTTAAATGACATTATTTTATATTTTTTAATGATTAATATTTATTGTAATTATTAATTTTATTCTTATTATATATATATTTAATGAATAATTTTCATTATAATTTTTAATATTATTATTATTTATTTTCAATAATTAATAATAGATGTTATTGATAAAGTGGAAAAAGCTAAAAAAGAAAATGCGCAATTGAATTCTGAAAATCAAATACTATCAAAATATATAAATAATTTAATGTCATCAACATCTGGATTATCATAAACTATTAAATTTATGAAAAAAGAAAATAATTCTATTAATTACATTATTTCCCGTTATTCTGTTTAATAATTAATTAATAATAATTCTAGTAATTCTTTATAGAACTTTAATAATTAATTAATATTATATTTTCAATAAATTATCAATAATTAAAACTTTAGAAGATATGATATATTATAATAAAAAACAATCATAACATTTAAACTTTTGAAAATTTAATATAAAAAAATAAAATGCAATTATAATATTATGAGTGTAAATATAATATTTAAAAATTTATAACAATTTTGGTTTATAATAAAAAAATAGAAGATTTTTTAAAAAAGGAATTAAATAATGTTAAGATATTAATTATATTGTTTAATTTTATTGAAATAAAAAGATATAGAAAATTAAATAAAAATAATTATAAATATTTCATACTAATAATACAACATAAATTTAAAAGTAAATAAAAATAATTACTTAATTATGAAATTAATTATGAAATTAATTATTATTTAATATAAATTTATATGAATTAATTTATAAAAATCTTCATGTAGAAAATGAATTATTTTAGACTAAGAAGAAAACATATTTTCATTGCTATATTAATTTAAATTTAACTTAGATAAAATATTAATATATAATATTTCTTTATATAAAATGAAAGAATGCTTTTATTATTATAATTTAAAATTAAACTTATAAATAAAAAATAAAAAAAGACTTTTTGATTTTTTATAAAAATAATATTTTATTTTATTTTATTTTATTTTATTTTATTTTATTTTATTTTATTTTATTTTATTTTTAAAAAAAAAAAAAAAAAAAAAAAAAAAAGTTTTTATTATTATTATTATTATTATTATTATTATTATTATTATTATTATTATTATTATTATTATTATTATTATTATTATTAATTATTTGCCATTTTATATTCAATTAATTATATAAATAGTTTTATTTAAATACAGAATGAAAGATATACTAAGTAGGTGAAAAAAGCATTTATATTTCAATATATTATAGAATATTATTAAACATTAAATTTATTGTTAATTTTTTTTATACGTAAAAAAACTTAATTTTCTATTTAAAGTCTAATAAAATATTTTAATTTAAACTTATAATTATAAATGAATCTTTAGATTATTAAGTAGTGATTATCGTTCAGATTAATATAATTAATATATATTTTTGCTTATTGAATTTATATACATATATATAAATAAATTAAAATTAGAAATTGTAAAAATTAAATAAAAATGTGAAATTGTATAAATTAATTAATAAAATGTAATAATATAGTAATAAAATAATAAAATAATATTAAAAAAAAAAAAAAAAAAAAAAAAAAAAAAAAAAAAAAAAACATGTTACAATTATGTATTTTATATAAAAAAAATTGCAAAATATATTTTTTAAAGTAATATTAAAATTATTAATAATCAATTTTATAATTTATTTATTATTTTTAAACTTTTTTTATTTTTCTCTTTTCTTTTTGGTTAATAATAATAAAATAAAAACTTGTTTTTAAACAAATTAACTTTTTATTTTTAATTTATAATTTATTTCTTTTTTTAAAAAGAAAATTTTTATTAAACACTTTAATTTATATCTTTTTTTAATATAAATTCAATAATTATTAAATATATATATATATTTTTTTCATTTTAAATAAATATTAACCTCTTTATGAATTAAAAAAATTTATTAATAGATTCCACTTTCTACTAATTCCAATTTTTTTAATTAGTAAATATTGTTTTAAATTTCATTATGATTATAATTAATATTTAATAATTACTTGTAATGATAATATATTAAAAAAATGAATCTTTGATATAATATTATAAATTCTATATTGAAATATATACATTATAAATTAATAATAATATATTAAGATTAAAACATAAATAATAACAATTATATTAATAATTAAATAATTATAGAATAAAAAAGATATATTAATAAAAGTATTATGAAATAATTAAAAAAAAAATAAAATAAAGTAAAAATTAAGAAAACAAATATTAATATATTATAAATATATTTACTGACATAAATATAATAAAGATTTAAAAAAGAAAGTCAATTTGAATTTATGAATAACTCATATCCAAATAATCCTAATCCAGGGGATAATTCACGCATACAACCAATGCAGTCTTATCCACCGCAAAATACATATAATAATATGGGAAAACTATCAGGAAATATGGATATAAATAATAATAATCCTGAAATGGATAATTCTGTGATACTTCCCATGAATAAAAGAATGAAAATGTATGATAAAGATAATATATCAGATAGTTATTCAGATATTGATAATAAAGGTATATATATATATATATCCTTTTTTTTTTTTTTTTTTTTTTTGAAAATAAAATTTACAATTTTATAGTATTATTGAAAATTATACTTTTTATTATTATTATTATTATTATTATTATTATTATTATTATTATTATAATTTTACTTTTTGTAATTGATTTATTTTTAATTGTATGTATATGTTTTATTTATTATTATTATTTTTTTATAATAATTGCTTTAAAATAAAATTTTATCAACAACTATAATAATTATGAAAGAACAAAAAAGTATGCAAATGAATGATTCTATGATGGATCAAAATCAACCTAGAAGAAATTCTTCTGCTGATCTATCTGGTAATATATACAATATATAAATATCAATATATATAAATATATTAACATATTTATAGATTTAATTTATCTTATTTATTATATATATATATATATACATTTTTTTTTTTAAATAACTAATTTCTAATATTTAATCTATTATTTTATTATATTAATAAATGATTATGTAGGATATAATCAATCATACATGTCACAAAATGATTCATATTCTGAAATGTCACATTCATCTCGTCCATATAATAACAATAATAATAGCAATAACAATAATAATCAAATGAGATCTTTAGATAAAAGAACTATGAAATTTCCAATGATAAATTCTAATGTTTCATCTCCAAATTCTATTAGACCAATGGATAATTTGCAAAATCCTCCTTCAACTTCAACTTCCTATTTACCTCAAAAAAGTAAATATATATATAGTTATTATTTGAATTATTGTTATATATATATATATATATATATATATATTTAAAAACAGTTATTTTATGAATAAATATTAATTTATTAACATTTTTTATTATATTTTATTAAAAAACAAAAATAAAATAAAATAAGATAATCAAATGAATCAGTCTTATAGATATTCAAATAGAGAAACTGATAGTCCAATAATGAATATATCATCAAAACAAAACTCAACAGCTAATTCAAGTCAATTTAATATGAATTCCATGCAAAATCCTTCAATGAGGTTACCCAATGATAATCGTGATATATTATCACCTCATTCATCAGATTCCTCAAATCAACATAGTGCATCAAATTCTCAATATTCTATAACACAACAACCACAGCAATCTTATTCAAATAATATGATGTACAATAATAATAATAATATGAATAACAATATGGGAAATATGAATATGAATAATAATATGAATAATATAAATAACATGAATAATAATATGGGTAATATGAATAATAATATGAATAATAATATGGGCAGTATGAGTAATATTAATAATAATATGAGTAATATAAACAATATGAATAATATGAACAATAGTAATATTAATAATAACATGAATAATAGTAACATGAGTAATAATAATATGAATAATAATAATAATATGAATAATAATAATAATATGAATAATAATAATATGAATAATAATAATATGAATAATAATAACATGAATAATAATAATATGAATAATAATAATATGAATAATAATATTAATAATAATATGAATAATAATACAAATAATAATATGAATAATATGATATCTCAGTCATATATAACGCCGATAACGTCTATGGGTGGTGGTAGTATGACCAATATTAATCTTCCTTCTATTTCAAAAATGAAATCATCTTATAATCAAGATTATTCTTTACCACATAATAGTAATACTAATAATAATATGAATAATATGAATATGAATAACAATATGAATAATGATTTAATGGGTAATATGCCAAGAGATGATATAAATATGAACATTGGAATGAATAACAACAATAATAATAACAATAACAACAATAATAATAATAATTTCAATAGAAATATAATGCGGAGTGAATTAAATAATAATAGTGGTAACATTTATAATAATTCAATGGACAATAGAAATCAAGATGGACCATATAATAATGATCAAAGAGAAATGAATAATAATATTTATGGTAATAATAATAATAATAATGGTAGAAATGATAATATGATAAAAAATAGTAATGTACCTTATTACTACAACAATGGTAATAATAATAACAACAGTATGAGAAATATAAAAGAAGAAAATGATAATGATCAGTCGTCACAACACAATCTATATAATCAAGAGTGGAATCAAAATATGATGCATCAGCAATCTATGTCAAATTCTAACTCTTCTCAATCTCAACAACCGTCTCATTCTATGATAAATAATTATTCCAATCAAAATCAATCTACTCAATCATCCAATATGAATTATCATAATCAATATAATATGAATATGTCATCAAATAATAATAATCAAATACCAATGAATTCATCACAATCAACTACATATTCTTTACCTTCAATATCAGAAAATATGAATAGACGAAGCTCAGTGGATTCGTATAAACCTAAAGAATCTTCAATATATAGGTCTATAACTGAAGATCAGAATTATACTAATATTAAAATTGAACCAGGATTACAAAAAGTGAAATATGAATATGATGAAACAACTGTTACTCAAATAAGTCAAGGTTATGTCAATATAAATACTACTAGTAATAATAATAACAAAAATACTCATAGTAATCATATTAGTAATATTAGTAATATTAGTAATAATAATGGTAACCATATGATAATACTTTATTTTAATAATAATAATAATAATAATTAAAATTTTGATATTAATAGAAATTTATCAATAATAAATTATAATTCTAATTAATTTATTTAAAAATTTATTTAATTTCATATTTAAATTATTTAGGTTTACAAAGTATAGCAGTAAACGATCATTCATCATCAATACCAATAAAAAATCAAATGTCGGTTTATCAACAACAGAATCAAAATATGAGTCCAATGAATATGAGTCAGAACCGACCTCAACAAAATTATCGAATGTCTCAACAATCACAAAAAATACATAATAATAATTATAATAATAATAATACCAATAATAATAGTTTTAATAATGAAAATAACAATAATAATTTCAATGACAATTATAATCACCCAAGGTCTCGTTCATATAGTAAAGGTAATATTAATGAAAATGGTATGACTATATCGCAAGATATGTCAAGATCAAATTATTCTTTTCAAAATTCACAAGGTTATATTAATCATCATAGAGGTAGAAAGAGAATACATCCAAATGAAGTCTCAGTTATTAATGATGAAAGATTACAAAGAATTCCAAAAGGAGTTACAGAAAAGTTTTATGGTAGATATTTAATTTTTTTTCAATAATTTTTATATATTATATGTTATCAAATATAAAAATATCAATATATATATTTTAAATAAAAATATTATAATCTTTATCCTTTATATCTATCTATTTAAATTTGTATTTTTTTTTAAAAAAAAAAAAAAAAAAAGAAATTGTTTAATTGACCTAATAAATATTTATTGTTATTCATTTTGTAGGCTTTTATTTATATGAAGGACCAAAAACTGTTAATCCAAATTCAGAAAAGCCAGAAGATTTAGAATTATTTGTATTACCAACACTTACTTCAGAACATTATTATTCAACTATTGCGGTACGTATTCCTGCAAAATTTCTTCTATATTCTACTAATTTAGCAATTCAAAATCGTGCAATATGGGGTACCGAAATTTATAGTGATGATTCTGATATTGTTGCAAGTATGTATAAATTATAGAGCTATTTATTAATTTTATTTTACCATTCATTTATTCATTTATACTACTAAATAATTCATTTGGATAACTTAAATATTGATATATATATATATATATATATTTTAATATTTTATTTTAGTGATTATTCATTCTGGATTGTATAAGCCCGTTGATGCCCCAAGTGAGAATTGGCCACTTGAAGAATCCCCAAATGCCTTTACTGCAACTGATACAAGTAAATATTAAAAATTTAAAACTATTTTTTAACGATAATTTAAATTTTTTTTTTCTTTTTATTTATTTATTTATTTATTTATTTATTTATTTATTTATTTTTAAAATAATGCATTATAAAAAATAAAATATAAATTTTATATAATATTATTTTATTAATAGCAGATATTCAAAGTCCATGGATAACAGGAAAATTAGATTCTTATGATAATTTACCAGATCATGATTTATGTGTATATTTAAGAATTTTACCAAGGTTAGAACATTATAATGGTTCTATAAGAAGAGGTTTGAAAAGTAAAGGTTGGGGAAGTGGTCATGATGGTGAAAGCTTATGCGTAGAAAAAGTTGTAAGAATTCCAAAAGGATATAGCTATCGTCATGGTAGAAAATGTATTCGTTATAAACCTCAAAGATCAATTTCATTAGATGCCTTTTATGCTACACATAAAAATAATAATAATGAGAGTAGTGATAATTATGAAGATTTACAATCAATGGAAGATCACAAGCAAGAAGCTTATAGAATGATGAAGAAAATTCATGGATTGGAATGGATTGTTGAATCATACCAAAAAACAGATAATATAATTATGGCATTTCCAGAAATTAATTCTCAATATATAAGGTATTTTATTTATTTATTTTTTTTTTTTTTTATTAAAATTTTAAATTATATATTGATTAAAAATTTGATTTAATAATAATGAAAAAATAAAATAAAAAAAAAAAAAAGGAAACTTTATGTGAATTATTTTAGAATATGATAATTAAAATTCAAATATTTCTTTAAAAATAAATATAAATGTTAAATAATTTATATACGTATAAATGATTATTTTTAATTATAGCATAAAACGAGATTCTCAGTTATTGAGGAATTGGCCAAATAATTATTATAATCTTATTGAGAGATATAATCATAATGATATGAATGAATTTACTGTTATAAATAGAGCTAAAAAGTTGAAAATAAATTCAAAAAAAGAAGAATATAAGGAAGATCTAAAAAAATTGGGAATAAATGTTGATGACAAAAATATTAAAATGGAAAATAAGTTTGAAAATAAAAATTCTATTCAAAAAAATAATGAAAATTCATTAATTAACCCTTCAATAGCCAGTAATGATTCTAATATTATAATAGAAGCTAAAAAAGATGATAAAAATGTTAGTAATTTAAATAATAACACAAATAAATTATTAATAAAAGATAATAAAACAAAAATAATTGATGAAGACGATGATTATGATGAAGAAACTGTTGATAATAGTAAAAATGAAGGTAAAAAGGAGACCTTTACTAACTTATTAAATGAAAATGAAGAAGAATCAATTCCAAAGAAAAATGATCAATTTATTAAAAAAGAAGAAGAAATTAAAAGAGATAATAAATTTGAATCAAGTAATATTTCAAAAAAGGATAATAATAATATTGAAAATAAGAAGGAAGAGGAATCTAAAAAAAGGGAAGAAAAAATGGATATAATGAAGGATGATAGAAAATTCGAAGTAAATGATGAATTGAAGTCATTAGATAAGTCTTTTATTTCAAATGATTCAACATCAAAGAAAGAAGAAATAAATAGTTCATTGAATAAAAGTAGTAAAATGGAAATTGATACGAATGAAAAATTAAAAGAAAATAATTCTATTAAGAATATTAAAGATGATAAGACAGATACAACTTCAAAACATAATAATTTACTAAATATTGAAAATAAAATAGATAATAAGAAAGATATTGTTTCTAAAAATAGTAAAGAAGTTAAATCATTAAATGAATTAAGTGTAGAATCTATTTCTTCTGAAAAAAGTTTCCCTAAAGTAGATGTTGTTATAAAGGAAGAACCATCTTCAGGAATAATTAATCAAAAGTTAGAAGAGAAAAAGAGCATTTCCGAAATGAAACCTTTAGAAGAAAAGAAAGGCGAAACTTCTGAATTATCATCAAAAAATTTATTACTTGGAAAAGGTATAGAATCAATGAACAATAATAAAAAACCTCAAGATAATAATACAATTGAAAAAGATAATAATTCTTATCAAAAGGAAGATAAAATATTGGATAAAAAAAATAAAATAAATAAAAATGAATCCTCTAATAAAAAAGAAAGTGATTCAGCTAATTTGGAAGGAAAAATGAATCATGAAATTAAAAAAAATGATTCTTTCCAAAATATAAAATCTCCCAAAAAAAATGATATGGAAAGTCAAAAATCTGAAAATGATAAGATGGAAATTGATAAAGACTTCGGAAATTTATCAAAGAAAGAAAAAATAGATAAGATAAATAGTAAGGATAATGATGTTGAAATGAAGACTGATGATGAAAATGCTACCATTGTAATGAACGTTGATAATGATAATATTGGAAATCATGATAATAATATAATAACGAAAGTTTCAAAAGATAACAATAATAAACATGGATTTGAAAGTACAAATTCTTTATCAGATGTAACAAAATTAAATAATAATGAAGATGGGCCTTTACGTAAAAAGCTAAAAACAGATAATATCGATCAAAGCTTAATGAAACACTCTTTACATTTGAATAATAATACCACTTTAGAACCATCAAAAGTTGATAATTCTAATAATTCTAATGTAAAAAAAGAAAATCAATCTAATTCATTTGAACCAAAAATAAATAAAAGAAATGACAATAATTCAACTTCTTTTATTTCATCTACTTTAAGTTCTGCTAGTAATTCATCTTCTACTTCAATGAACAACGGATCAATTTATAAATTACATGATGATTCAAAATCTACAGATAGATTTAAAAATAATATTAATATATCTGAAAATTCAAATGATATATCAAAATCTAGTTCATATTCGTCTTTACCTTTAGGTTCAAAAGAGTTAATACATAAATCACAATCAAATGATTCTCTTATTTCTGATTCAAAATATAATCGTGAAAATTTCAATCCAGGCGATTCTGATACAAAAATAAAATCTTCTTTTTATAATACAAAATCGCCAACTTATCATTCTAATCGTGATAACGAATTTTATGATCGCGATTCAAATAAATATAGGAAAGATAGTAATAATAATGATAATAAAAAATCATTTTATGATTCTGATAATAGAAATAATAGTAGTTCAATGAAAGATAAACCATATGGCTATAATAAATATGGTGGAAGCAAAGATGATAGAAAAGAAAATATTGGGTCACCAAGTTATAATAATAGTCACAATAATAAAAATTATGTTAGTTCAGGTTCTGATAATAGAGATAAATCAAAAGATAAAGAAAGAGATAGAAATAAAAGTAGAGATAGAGAAAGAGATAGAGATAGAGATAGAGAACGTGATAGAGATCGCGATAGAGATAGAGAAAGAGAAAGAGACAGAGACAGGGATAGGGACAGAGATAGTTATTTAGGTTCTATGAAAAGTGAAGAAAGTATCAAGAGCGGAAATAAATTTAATTCGATTGATAATAAATATAATGATAAATATAATGATAAATATAATGATAAATATTCAGATAAATATTCAGATAGACATTCTGATAAATATAAAGATATGCAAAATTATGGTTACAATAAATCACCAATTTTATCCCGTTCAAATAGTCCAGTTCCATTAAAAAAGGGGGATATATCTTCGAAGTATTCTGATAGTCCAGGTCATAATCATAGTCATAAAAACAATTATATACAATCTCATGGTAATCATTCTAATTTCTCTATTCATGGTCATATGCATTCTTCCACTTCATCACATCCTAACAACAGTAATTCTCCAAATATAAATTATAATAGTTTAAAAAATAAAAATATGCCAAAATATGGAAGTCAAAATAATAAATATAATCCTGGGATGAAAAATAATAATCATTCAAATGTCTCCTCTTCATCACTTTCTTCTTCTTATGATAATAATAGTAATTTAGGTAGAAATGGTAATAATTTTAGTAACAACAACAATAATAATAACATTAACAATAACAACAATAATAATAATAATAATAATAGTAGAAAGATGTTTATTCGTTCAAATAATCCAAATGACAAAAGAAGGAATAATGGTATTGGAGGAAATGATGATGATAAAGATATAAGAATAAAAGATAAAAAAGTGATACATAATGGTAGTTTTTCTAATAATAGTAATAATAATTTTAATTCAAATTCAATGGGAGGTAATAGTTATCCTCCTAATAATAATCGTATGAGAATAAAAAAAAGTAGTACAGGGAGTGTAAGTAGTTATTATAGTCAAGTCACTGGAGGTAATAATAGTGAAACAGAAGAAGGTGAAGTAGTAGAAGATGTTGAAATGAAAGGTACTGTATTAAATTCATTTACTAATCGTTCTAATAATAATAATACCAATAATAGTAATAATTCTAGTACTAATATTGGTCATAACAACAGTACAGTCAATACAAATACAAAAAGCAATTTAAATTCAAATTCAAATTCAAATTCAAATGGTTTATCAAATAGTGCTAATAATAATAAATTAAAAAATTCTATAATAGATTCTAGACCAACAACATCATCTTCATATAATATAAATTCATTCAATGATAATCTTAGAAATAATAATAATATGACTACAGGAACTTCGATTAACGCTACTATTACTTCAACTTCTCATAATACTGATACAATAATGAAAAAGAATAAATTAGAAGGTACAAAATCCTATAATAGTAGTAATTCAAGTCTTAATAATCTTACTTCCAATTCATCCATGAATACTACGAATAACACAAATCATAACAGCAACAACAACAACAATAATAATAACAATAATAATAATATTATTATTAATAATAATACCAATAATGATTCTAAAATTAAAATCAATTCTAATACCACCATTACTTCTACAACCACTAGTCCTACTATTACCATCAATGCTAACACTCATAATAATATTAGTAGTAATAATTCTACTACTACTACTACCAATACTACTACAACTACTACTATTACTACTACTAACAATAATAATAATAATAATAAAAATAATAATTCTACATACAATACTGGTTTTAAGACAAATGGAGGTCATAATTCAATTTCTTCACCAAGTTATAAAAATAATAATACCAATAATAGTCATAATAATCATAATACCAGTGGATCATTAAGTAAGAGTAATAGTAATTTAAATATTTCTAAAATTAATAGTTCTTTAACAAGTAATAGATCTAATTCCTCACTGAATAGTAGTATTAGTAATAGTGTAAGTGTAGGTAATTCAAAAGTCTCTGCATCAACTGTTGCTGAAGTTAATAATAATTTAAATTTATTACGTAAGAAACTTGAAGAAGAAAATAATAGAAAACTAGAATTAGAAGCTCATAAAGCAATAACAATTAAAAAAGCTACTGAAGACGAAGATAGTGAAGGTAGTGAAGATAAAGAATCCTTAGAAGAAGGTGAAATTTTGGAATCTGATTAAATTATATAAATAATATAAAAGGTTAAAAAATAAAATAAAAAAAAAATAATAAAATAATAATAAAAAAAAAAAAAAATTAAAATATATAATGTATAAAGGAAATAATAATAATAATAATAATATATTTATATATATATATTTATTAATAATTTTTCTTTTTCTTTTTTTTTTTTTTTTTTTTTTTTTTTCTTATATATATAATTTTTATATTTATATTTTTATTTATATTAATATTTTATTTTATTTTATTTTATTTTATTTTTTCAATTTTACTTTTATTTCCTATACAAAACTTAATTTAATATATATATATATTATCTTGTTTTTTTTTTTTTTTTTATCTTAAACTTTTCTTATTTAAATATATTTAAATATACAATCTAAAAAAAAAAAAAAAAAAAAAAAAAAAAAAAAAAAAAAAAAAAAAAAAAAAAAAAAATAAAATAAAATAAAATAAAATAAAATAAAATAAAAAAACAAATAAATAAATAAATAAGTAATAAAAATAATCATCAAACAATAGTTAATATAGCTTATATTTTTATGGTACAACATTATGAATTAGATTGATATTACCTAATCATAATGATATATTCCTATAGATTCATGGTATTACATATTTACGGTTTAGTATTAAAAAAAAAAAAAAAATTTTTTTTTTTTTCTAGAAAATAAATATATATATATATATATGAATGTGTCTTTGTTTATAATATATAAAAAAATTTAAATAAAAAAAAAAAAAAAAATTAAATTTTATTTAAATATATATATATATATAAATCTTTTTTTTTGAGTTGAAAAAGCTTTTATGATATATAGCAAATAAAACCAAAAGCCAAAAGCCAAAACGAAAATATATATTCATTGAAAAAAAAATTATTATTTTTTTTTATTAATATTATTAATATTATTATTATCTCTTAATTTTTTTTTTTTTTTTTTTTTTTAATATTATTATTATCTCTTAATTTTTTTTTTTTTTTTTTTTTTAATATTATTATTATCTCTTAATTTTTTTTTTTTTTTTCTATAGCTGCAATTATTGCGAATATAAAATACATGAATACTTTTAATTTTAATAAAAAGTAAAAAAAAAAAAAAAAAAAAAAAAAAAAAAAAAAAAAAAAAAAAAAAACAGAATTAATAAAATAAATAAATAAATAAATAAATAAATAAATATTATTTATCCAATTTGAACATAATAATAATTGAAATAGTAACGTGAAATAAAAAGTCATCATCAAAAATAAAGTGTATAAATAAATTCAGAAAAAAGTTACCCATCCAACGAAACTTCACCTCCTTATGGATTAGGGTTTGAATTGACTTATCTGAAAGAAATTATGGTCTTCTCCTTCAGAGACATTGACCCTGCTAGCCTATCTTACTGTATTTTCAGCGTTGAAGCTCTATTATCTCTTAAAAAAAAATTCATTTAATTATTATTAAATAATTGATAAATGGCATATATTATAAATATTTAAATATATTTATAAATATAAATATATATATTTATCTTTTAAAGATAGATATAATTTCATCCTTTATAAAATTTGAAAAATACAAAAATAAAAAATTATAATAGTTAAAATTAATAATAAAAATGAAAAAAAAAAAAAAAAAAAAAAAAAAAAAAAAAAAAAAAAAAAGAATTTTAATATTTTTAAAAGTATTTAACAAATTTTATAATTATAATAATAATAATAGAAAAGACAAAAAAAAAAAAAAAAAAAAAAAAAGAAAATTTTGTATTGTAAATAGTTTTATTCATCATATAATTTTCATTATCATTTTAATATAAATATATAATTGAAATAGTGTAAAATATAAAATATATATAAATGTATTTTAAAATATATATATATATTGAAGTTTTTATAAGGAGATTATAATGATAAAATATTAAATATTTGAATCTTTTATATTCATTTTGTACGATAATTATAAGAAATTAACTAGAAAATATGAACATATATAAAAGATATGTAAAAAGAACTTAACATATTAAAAATTGAAATAGATATTATAAAATAATATTATAATAATCATTACAACTTGAAGGGAAAAATGTATTTTAAAATCTTAAACATAGAATTTTAAATATTAAATTAATTGTAGCATTAATGCAAAAATTTTATATATAAAGTTTTTATTACATTAATATAACCTAATCATTTCTAGTATTAATTAATATATGAAAAATTTCAAAATCTTAAAAAAGAAAAAATAAATAAGCAGCAACTTTTTTTATTAATTATTATTTAATACAATTATTATTATTGTAAATTACATAATTTATATATATCTTAAAAGATAAAACACTGTAAATAAATATTTAATTAAAGTTAAGTATTATTAATTTGAAGAAAAATATATATTAAAATATAATTTATGTATAGAAGTAAAAAAAAAAAAAAAAAAGACCTAAATAATATATAATTAATGTTAATATTTATATATTACTATTAAAGATACTATAATCAATTATAAGTAATTATTAAATTATAATTATATCAAATGGATAAATATATAGTGGTAATATAGATTTCTGTATTTTTTATATTTTGCATTAATAATTATATTTAAATATATATATATATTTATAAAAAAAAAAAAAAAAAAAAGATATAATTTTTATAGTGAACAGAAATATATTAATCTAATTAATATTTAAAAATTATACAGCAAAGATAAAAGATAAAGGAAAATTATATATATATATTTATATAAGATATATAGAATCTATTAAGTATAAAATTTATATATATATAGATTTATTATTATTATTTTTAAAATTATTTAATTAATAATAAATACATAAATAAATAAATACAATAAATACATCAATAAATAGATAAACACAAAAATAAACAAATAAATGATAAAATTTTATTTTTTTATTTTTTATATAAAAATATTATTTATATATATATATAATATTTTTTTTTCGAATATAAAATATAAAAATAGAATAATTTAATTGCTAATGAAAAATAATGAATGTGTTTAATAAGTTTTCTTTTATTAATATTTCAAGACTTCAAGACATAAATATTGTTGTTTTATTTGTATTATAATTTTATTATAATTTTTACATATGTAATAAATTTAGTAAGAATAATTGAAACAAAATATAAACAATCAATAATAAAAATAAAATCTTTAGTTTTAAATATTTTACACATATTTAATAAATGTCATTTTTTTTTAAATTCATTATTTTATTTTTATTTATCATTTTTTTTTTTTTTTTTTTTTTTTTTTTAGAATATCCCTTGTAAGTCTTGATCATATCATCCCAGCCACAACAGACAATTAATATCAGATAAACTTTATAGCGGGTGTATCAGGATACAACAAAGTGCTCCCATGCCATACCATTTCGGCGTCGACGCTCTTTTATTTATCATAATATCAAATTTTATTTAAATATTTCAAATTTATTAAACATTCCTAATTTAAAAATTAAAATAAAATAATAATTATGATATAGAATTTATTATTATTATTATTATTATTACTATTATTTATTATGTATTGTATAAAAAATATAATAATAGTATTTAACTGAAATAAAAAAAGAAATACATTATATAATAACATATAATTATTATTATTATTATTATTACTATTATTACTATTATTATTATTATTTGTTATTATTAATACTATTTTTATTATTACTATCATTATTATTAATTGTATAAAAAAATATAATAATGATGTTTAACTAAATTAAAAAAAGTACATTATATAATTACATATAATTTATATAAAGTTTCAAATATATATATTTCGAATTAAAAATATTATTTTAATATTTATATTGAATCTACTTATTTATTATTATTATTGAATCCGAAAGAATTAAACATTTTAATTAATAATAAAAAAATAATATATAATATTTATATTTACTTATCATTATTTATAATTATTTACACTTTATTATTATTATTTACACTTTATTATTTATTATTATTTACTATTATTATATTAGTTAAATTGTTTACTATTTATTATTATTAATTATTAATTATTATTATTTATTTATTTATTATTTAAAATTAAAATGATTTCATTTTAATTATAATAAAATTATAAATTATTATAAAATTATTATAAAATTATTATTAATGTTTGATTTAAAAAATAAAAAATAATATATATAATCAAAATTTTTCTGATGATGGTTGTCCAAATATTATTAAATAATGGAATAATATATTCATTTTTTCAAAGTAATAGTGAATAATTGAATGTAGTATCACTTTTTTAAATATTTAACTATTAAATTAATTAAATAGATTTGTGTATTATTGTAATACATTAAAATATTATAATATTCGAGTTTAAGGAAATATTAATACAGAAAAATGTTTTTTTTATTTTTATTTTTTTGTCTTTATCCTTTTTAAGATTAATTAATTTCATCTTTTTTTTAATTATTACTATATAAGGATAAAATAATAATATAAAAGATTTTTAATTAAAATTAACAAAGTTTAAATATAATATTATAGATAATAATTTTGTGAAAAGCGTAATATATTAAATGAAATATAAATAAATATATTAAGAGAATAAATATTTATTATATATTAATGCATAATTGAAATCAATTAGAAACGAAAAGTTTACATGAAAAATTAAAAATTAAAAAATTAAAAATTAAAAAATTTTAAACATTACTATTATTGTTCATTTGAAGGGAAAAAAAAAAAAAATTAAAATTTATTTTTATTTTTTTTTTTTATACTTAAATTAATAAATTATATTAATTTAATAATTCATATTAAATAATTTTTACTATACTATTATAATTTATTATTTATTGTTATAATGTTTATTTATTAATATTAATAATATTTTTTATATTTATTAAAAAAAAATAAAAATAAATAATTTAAACAGAATTAGAGAGAAAAAAAAGATAGCATTCATTAGTAAAAGAATTATAATAAATGGAAGTGTTAATAACTATTTATTTTATTAATATGCATTACAATATTAGGAATTGTAATAATAAATATAATATTAAATAATAAATTGTTAAATCAAATTATTTTACTAGTTCACTTTCAATAAGCAATTTTTTAAATTTTAATAATAAAAGGTTAATATTAACTTTTATCTTTTTTTATATATATATATAAAAAAAGTACTACTTCAATAGATATTAAAGAGGCATGAGTTAAATATAGTTTTCTTTTCATTCATTAATATTTATTATAAATAAAATTTTTTTATATATATGTATAAAAATAATAATACTTTATCAATTATTTTAACATATTATATAACATCATGTGTTGTTTAATAAAACTTTTAAATATTGAATATCATTTGAAAGAGTTTTATCTTCTTATTTTTTTTTTTTATATTTTTATTTTTATTTTATATTAATATATGGAGTGATATTGTAATTTGAACTACAGTTCTTTTTATATACTTTTTAATTATTGTATAATATTTTAAACTAATGTTCACACATATAAATATTTGAATATAAATTTTAAATATTTGTTCAATTATATACAAGTTATCCACATAAAAAATATTAAATTATTATCATATATAAAAAAAAAAAAAAAAAACGTTTTTAAAATCATAACATTATTTATTTATATAAATGAATAATTGAGTATTATTACTATTACATGTAAATCTAATCCTATTTTTTTTTAATAATTATTGGAATAATCATTGGAATTATTTTTATTTTTATTTTTAAAAGGTGTTAATCTGAATTTTTAAAACTTTAAATTTTCTGTATTTAAAGTAAAGATATGTAGTAAATTTAAACCATTTTAGAATATTTTAATTATTTAAAAAGTATTACAATTTTATGATATATATTTTTAATTTATCAATACAATATTATTTTAATTTTATTAATATTCAAAATTTTGATATTATTATTATTATTATTATTATTATTATTATTATTATTATTATTATTATTATTATTATATTTTAATAATTATATTATTTTTTTTGTTTTTGTTGTTATTTATATTTCTTCAAATTATGTATATATAATGATCTAATACATTCTAATACATATTTCAAAATATTATTGAAAATGTAAATAATTATTTCCTTTTTTAGTAATCATTATTTTTAAAATTAATCAGATATTTTTAAAGTTTTTATATATTTATAAAAAATAATTAAATAATTACTTTCAGTGATAATTATTAGAGAAGAATAAAAAAAAAAGTTGAGTCTAATGACTCTAGAATATAATAAATGTAATAGTAATATATAATGCAATTTATGTATTGTTAACATTTTAACATTTTTTTTTATATATATAATTTTATTATTAATCTTTTTTTTTATACTAATACAAATAGTTAACTATAAGTAATATTATAAAGATAAAATGTTTATAATTATTGATAAGTAAATAAAAATTTAATATAAATATGTAATGTTAATAAATATGTCATTATTTGTATTTTATGTATATTTTTATTAATATATTTATTAATTGCTAATTAATACTAAATAAATATAATTTTAAATTAATTACTAATTGATATGATTAATTATTTTTACTATTATCTTTGAGCTATGAAGTAAATATATATATATTTTATATATTTAACTTTTCCTCTTATCATTAATTGTCATACTCTATTTTACCTTTACTTAAATTAATTATTGATCAATATATATTGTATTAAACTAATTTATATATATAAATTTTATTAATTATAATATATTATGATTTATATGGATCATTAATTAATAAAGTATTATTATTGGCTGTTATTTTTTATTTTTTAATATCAATTAAAACCGTAAAATTACAGAAAATGAAAAATAGAAAAATTATTATATCTATAATATATATTGAATTAATTAAAAAACATAATATATTCAAAAAAAAAAAAAAAAAAAAAAGATATAATAAAATTAAAATTTTATTATATCTTAAAATTTATATTATTTCTAATATATATATTTATATAAAATTATAGTCCATTATTTTACTTTTCCTTATTAATTTATTAATGTTATTATTTCTTTTGATAGTATTTATATTTATATTTATTTATTTTTATTATTTCATTTGTTTTAAATTAAGGAGAAAAAAGAAAAAAAACTTTTTTTTATTAATAATAAAATGGAATAATAATAAAATAATTTTAACAAATTAATTAATCACAATTCTAAAATTTTAATCATTAATGAAGTTTTACTTTTTTTAAAAAATTTGTTTCAATGATAACAGATAAAAAGTTAACAATAAAAATAAATCAAAATAGTCGATTATAAAAATTAGTAATAAATCATAAAGAGATAGCAAGAATTTATAGCTAGAAGTTAACAATTAAATAATAATTAAAAATAAAATAGCTACTATTTATTATTAAATAATTATAAATAAATAAATAAATATAAATGTTAATTTTAAAGATATAATAGAACTTTTTTTTTTCTTTTCTTTTCTTTTAGTAAATTACCATTTATTTTTTTTTTTTAATTGAAAATGATATTTAATTATAATTAAATTATAGTTAAATATAATAATAAATAATATAAAAATTATTAATAATTAATAATTATTTTATTATAATTACTTTTTTTTTTTGTTTTATTGAAATAATTTATTATATAATAAATAGGTAAATAAATCGATGGAATAATTAATTATTTTAAAAGCAATTAACAATATAATTTTTCAATTTTATTAAATTTAATTATATTATTAATTATCTATTTAAATTAATAAAAAATTAAAAAAAAAAAAAAACCGTATTATATATTTTAATTATAAATAATGATATTTGGTGTGGAGTCAAAAAAAAAAAAAAAAAAAAAAACTTGAAATTTAATAAGAGTAACAAATAATACAATATAGAGGAAATAATATAAAATTCTTATAGAGATATAACCATTAAATAATTGTTATACTAATAATATATAATCTTTATTACTTTATTTATTAAATTCAAAATAAAAAAAGTTATTTATTATTATAATCATTAATATTTAATATTTTTTTATTTATTTATTTTTATGTTTGTTTAATTACTTCTAGTTTTACTTTTTTATATTTTAATTATAAAATAGTTAATATATAGAATAAACTTTAAAAAATTTTCAATTAACAAATTTTTTGTATATTTTATGTAAATATAGTGAAGAAAAATATTTATTTAAGATGATTTATTATTGTGTTTATTTTCAAATTATAGTTAGAATTCTTTAATATTAGAGAAATAATAATAATAAAAATGAAGTTAAGTAATAATAATAATTATTATTATAATGGTAATAATGAAGTTAAGTTATAATAGTAAAGTTAAGTAATAATAATAATAATAATTATCGATATATATTAATTTTAAATAATTTAAATAATAGTAGTGTATAATCTATTATAATTTAATAAATATAAATTTATACAATGTATAAAATTTTGTATATTTATTTTTTCAAATATCATCAATACTAAAAACAATATTATTGTTTTTATTATTGTTTTTTAATTTTTTTTTTAATTTTTTTTTAATTATTTATTTTTAATTTTTTATTCTATAATTTTATAATTTTTTTTTTTATTTTATGATATATATTATATGATATATGATATATGATATATTATTCATTTTGGTTTATTTTATTCAATAATTAAAAATATACAAAGTTTAATTTTATTTTAATTTTATTTATTTTTTTTCATATTCATTTTATTTTTTTTCTTTTTTACCTTTTTTTTTTTTTTTTTTTTTAATAATTCCTATTATGATTTAAATACATTTTTTTCTTTTTTTCAATTTATTAATTTATTAATTATTTTAATTTAATATAAATATATATTACAATTGAGAATTACTACATATTAATTAATTAAAACTTTTATAATTATTAAAAATAAAGTTAATTAAAAAAATGAATAAGATTATAATATTAAATATTAAATAAATAATAAAATAAAATAAAATAAAATAAAATAAAATAAAAAAAAATAAAATAAAATAAAATAAAAAAAAGAAAATAAATAATATAATTAAATAAAATTAAATAAATAGAAAAAAAAAGAATTATTATATATATTATACATATATAAATAATTTATTAATTAATAAATGAAATCTTTTGAATCATTTATTACAATATCAGTAAAGTAATAGTAAATAAGATTTAATTAGTATCAAAAATGGTAAATTTAATAAAATTCAATATTTTATGTATTTTAAAAAAAAAAATTTATAATTTTTTTTAGTATATAAGAAATCAAAAATTTCTTCTTCGTTTGTTTATTACTTTACACTTAAAATATAATTAAATCTTTTTATATAGATATATTAATTTTATTATAATAAAGAATAAAGGAATTTATTTCTTTTCTTTATTATTTTGGAAAAAAACTTTTTTGTAAATAAATATTAAATAAATCCTAAAAATTAATATAATATATATTTATATTCTTTTTTTATAATAATTAAAAAAAGATAAAATAATAAAAAAAAAAATATTCTTATTTACTATAATTTATTAATACATTTTAAACAAATAAAATAAAATATTTATATATGTATGTATTTATTTATTATTTATTTTATATGAAAGTTATTATATTATTGAGTTAAGAGATGATGTATAAGCAATAATAAAATAAATACTAATTGATAAACTAATAATAAATTTTGTTTAAAATAATTTAAAATTATGAATAGTAAATAAAAAAATGGCGAACGAAAACGTTGATATGAGTAAGCCACTTCTTTTTGAAGTTGCTTGGGAAGTTGCTAACAAAGGTAATATTTAAATAATTAATATAAATAAAATTATTTAATTTTTAATAATAATAATAACAACAAAAAATGTATTGTATTTTTTATTAATTAAATATAAAATTTCTTTTATTAATATTCTTATTTAAAAATTATTATTAATTATTATAAAAATTCAATGAAATGGAATTTTTTAATAAAAAAATTAATTATAATGAATGAAAAACAAACAAATGAAAAAAAATTATTAATTAATAACAAAATAAATTATAATAAAAATAATATAATGAAAATTTTAATAATAATCTATAGTTGGTGGTATTTACACTGTTATTAAGACTAAGACTCCAGTTACTGCTGGTGAATATGGTGACCATTACTGTTTAATTGGTCCATTATCCTGGAAAACTGCTCCAATGGAAGTTGAAGAAATTGAACCAACTTCTCAACCATTAAAGGAGACCTTAGAATCCATGAAGAATAGTGGTATTCACTTCTTATATGGTCGTTGGCTTATTGAAGGTGCTCCAGCAGTCTTACTTTTCGATATTTCATCCGCTCACAACCGTATGAATGAATGGAAGACTGATTTATGGTGTGTTGCTGGTGTCCCATCACCACCAGATGATTTTGAAACTAATGAAGCTATTGTTTTCGGTTACTTAGTTGCTTGGTTCTTAGGTGAATTCTCTCATCGTTTAAATACTAAGGCACACAAGGTTCCATCTGATTTCCAAATTTCTCCAACTGCAAACGATTTAACAAATTACAAGTTAATACATCCAGTTACTCAACGTCCATCAATTTATTCTAACTACCATGCTGCTGATCATCCATTAATTATTGCTCACTTCCACGAATGGTTAGCTGGTGTAGCTTTAATTTTAATTCGTAAGCGTAATTTACCAGTTGCTACTATTTTCACTACTCACGCTACCTTATTAGGTCGTTACTTATGTGCTGGTGATGTTGATTTCTACAATAACTTAAAGTATTTTGATGTTGATGCCGAAGCTGGTAAACGTCAAATTTACCACCGTTACTGTATTGAACGTGGTGCTGCTCACTGTGCTGATGTCTTCACTACTGTTTCTCACATTACTGCCTATGAAAGTGAATGGTTATTAAAGCGTAAGCCAGATGGTGTTTTACCAAATGGTTTAAATGTTGTTAAATTCAGTGCTATTCATGAATTCCAAAATTTACACGCCCAAAATAAGGAAAAGATTAATGAATTTATTCGTGGTCACTTCTATGGTCACTTTGATTTCGATTTAGATAATACTTTATATTTCTTCACTTCTGGTCGTTATGAATACCGTAACAAGGGTGTTGATATGTACATTGAATCATTAGCTCGTCTTAATGGTCGTTTGAAGCACTACAACTCTCCAGTTACTGTTGTTGCTTTCATTATTATGCCAGCTGCTACTCACAACTTCTCTGTTGATGCTTTAAAGGGTCAAGCTGTCATGAAACAATTAAGACAAACTGTTGGTGAAATGCAAGAAATGATTGGTAAGCGTATCTTAGATGCTGCTGCCAGAGGTCAATATCCAGATATGGAACACATTCTTTCTGATGAAGAACAAATTGTATTAAAGAGAAGAATTTATGCCTTAAAGAGAGCTAACTTACCACCAATTACTACCCACAACATGGCTGATGATAGTCACGATCCAATTCTTAACCACATTCGTCGTTGTCAATTATTCAACTCTCCAAGTGATCGTGTTAAGATTATCTTCCATCCAGAATTCCTTAACAAGAATAACCCATTAATTGGTATGGATTATGAAGAATTCGTTCGTGGTTGTCACCTTGGTGTCTTCCCAAGTTACTATGAACCATGGGGTTACACTCCAGCTGAATGTACTGTTATGGGTGTTCCATCTATTACTACTAACCTTTCTGGTTTCGGTTGTTTCATGGAAGAAATGATTACTCATCCAAATGACTATGGTATTTACATTGTTGATAGACGTATGCGTGGTATTGAAGAATCTGTTCAACAATTAACTGACTTTATGTTTGACTTCTCTCAAAAGTCTCGTCGTCAACGTATTAACCAACGTAACCGTACTGAACGTCTTAGTGACTTATTAGATTGGAAACGTATGGGTATTGAATACCAAAAGGCAAGATGGGTTGCTATTCGTAGAAAGTGGCCAGAAGCTGCCTTATTCGAAGAAGTTGATGATGAAGATAATAAGGAAGAAGTTCATGATGCTGGTGTTTACAGTGAAGGTGAAGAAACTATTCGTGGTCGTAGAACTAGAAAGATCCCACGTCCACCAAGTGCTCCAGGTTCTCCAAGAATTAAGGAATCTTTCGAAGATGAACAAGTTGAAGACACTTGGGAAGAAGCTGTTAATGAAAAGGATACTGCTAAGCCAGCCAATCATGGTCATGCATTGATTGAACAACTTAAACAATTAAATGTTGATGGTAGAGAAAAGCAAATTGCTGCTGGTCATATTGTTGATGATTCATACAATGATGTTCCAGAAGAAGTTAAAGCTTCTGAAGATTAAATTAAAAGAAAAAAATTAGAGGAATAGTAAAATAATTATAATAATAAAAAATATTTTATTTTTTTAATAGATTAATAGCAAAAAAAAAAAAAAAGAAAATAATTTTTATTACTATTCCATATTAAAATATTTTTTTCTTATTTGAATCAAAAAAAAATTAATTTATTTTTATGTTATACTTAACGTTATCTATATAAATAATTAATTCATCATCATATAATAAGCATATTTAATCATTATAATAATATTAACTTCCAGCAATTAAAGGAGAAAGAAAAAAAAGGGAATAAAGTAATGAAGTTGTAAAAGAAAGAAAAAGATAAAGAAAAAGAAAGTATTTAAATTGAATAATAAAAATATATTTGGTTTAAATATTTATTTATTTATTAATAAATATTTTTCTTTAGAGTTTTATAAATATAAATTAAAATCATAAGTATATTTTATTCCAAAATAATATATAAATTCAGTACGAAAAAAGAAGTATAAATTAATTTATTTAAAAAAATATATATAAATATATACATACTAATAAAATATATCAAAAATATTTTATAAATTTATGTATATTTAAAATGTAGTGAATTGAAAAGTAAAAAGATTATTTTTTTTTTATTTGTAAAAAAAAAATGGAGAAAAAAGAATTTTTTTACAAGAAAATATATATCCAATAATTTTATATTATTATAAATATATATTATATATAGTAATATTTATATAAAAATATTTAATTTTTAAAAAAGCAATTAAAATAAAAAATAGTGTTAATATTTTATTTATCCAAAACAAAATAACCAAAAAAAAAATTGAAATAATAATAATAAATATTAATTAAAAAAAAAGCAACAAAAAAACAAAAACAAAAACAAAAACAAAAATAATAGTAATTAAAAAAAAATAAAATAAAAAACAAAAGGGAGAATGAATAATTAAAAATAAATGAACAAAAGCAAAACAAAACAAAAAAAATTAATATAACAAAATTAAAAATTATATTCCAAATTATATATATTTTTATATCATTAAAATAAAGAAATTACAAAATAATAAGAATTAATTAGAATATAAATAATTAATTTTTATTAAATAAGAGATATCATTTATTAGAGGGTGATATTTTTTAAAAAAAAAATTATAATAATAAAAAAATAAATTAAAGTAATATCAATTTTGTATATTTAAATAATGCAAATAAAATTTTTATTAAATAAAAAAATTAATAAAAATAAAAAATAAAAAAAAAAAAAATAAAATAAAACAAAATAAAAAATCATTTTAAAAAGTAAATTAAATGTGTTTTAAAAATTTTTTTATTTTTATTAAATAAAATATTTTTTTTTAAAACCTTAAAGAAGTGTTTTACAATTTTGTTTATTTTTATTATAAATGACATTTTTTTTATTTGTGCATGTATGTGTGAGTGTAAGTTACACCCAAGAATTTCTCGCTACTATGGAATATCTATTGACAACACAGGGTTAATTTTTATCCGTGGTATACACTCATGGACTAATGCTAAAATGAAGGAATTTATTCTTTCTAAATACAAAAAATTCAATAATAATATTTTGTCAGTAAAAAGAATTACTAAATTCAATGATAGCTTCTTCAGGATAAAAGTTCCTTTGAGCTAATCCCTGGTATGAGAGGACTCTTTATTCATTCTTCGTGCTCTTTCTTCCAAGAACCGTTTTTATACAAATATATCATTTCAGTAAATATTACTTCTTTCTGGAATCAAAAATGTACTATTAGTAATATCTACAATCTTTTGAACATTGGATTTTTAAATACGATGCTCTTGCATCTTTTAGATGGAATTCTTTAAATTTCATCGATGATCTCTATGTTTTATTCCTTAGGAAGATTAGAGCGTTTAATCCTCTCTCTTCCTATGACTCTATTTCTAATTTTGAAGATTATATCAATCATTATATATACTTGTTCCTTCTTGGTGGGACTTTAGTTTTAAATGAGCTACATTTCGATAGTGGGGAACAGAGACAATTAAATGAACTACTTTTCAAAGGTTCATCTGAGTCACCTGTTCCAAAAATTGTGGGCTTGGCGGAATTCTTAACAAGTGCAATACCTATCATTAGTAGTTCGTTTGAGCTATTATTTGATAGGTATTGCAAAATACCAAACTTATCCAAGAGCGTCGACGTCGTACTGATTAATACAGGATCGCCATCTATTTCTACGAAGGATGAATCTTGCCCTAGTAGTTCAATAAATGATGAATCCGGGGAGAGTTTAGTGGACACCACACTATCTATTTTAAAGATGTTACTTCTAGGTTTTATTTCTTTTTTATTTGTTAGGAAGGGAAAAATTCCGGCATAGTACAACTTGCCGAAATACATAGTATTTTCGAGCTTTTTTTTTATTTTTTAATTTTTTATTTTTAATTTCAAATGTACTTTTCACCTACATGCATTTTTTAAAATAAAATTTAATAAAGTTTTGGAAGTGTATTCTCTTCCCTGTCTATAAAAAAAAAAAAAAATTCAGGATAAAAGTCAGTACAAGGGAATGGAAGGATCTATTTAAGTGCCAGATGAAATCAGGTGCTTATTCTGACACTCCATTCTTGGTACAGGCCAGCAGGGCTAGGGCAACCAATGGAGATCATAATTTCGTATCTAAAAATTATGATTAAAATTGCGAAGTCAAAATTAATTATTATACTACAGTATAGTAATGCCCTTGTGAAGTCTTACAGATATTAATTAAATGAAACTAGAATATATTATACTATTATTTTATTTTATTTTGTGTTTTTTTTATCTTTTTTTTTTTCATTTTATTACATGTATTTTTTTCAAATATTTAATTAATAAAGATGAAACAAGTTTGCTGCTGTTAAAAAAAAAAAAAAATCAGGATAAAAGTATACTCTCCGAATTTCAACCACGAAAAATTTAAAAAAGTATTTAAAAAAGCACTATCAGGAGTTAAAATTTCATATCGTAGATGTTCCAAATGGAATCATAATGTTTCATTTCGGCATTTAAAACATAATTTAATATCTAATAACACATCCAATGGTATTAACACAGTAAACCTCAGTTCAACAAATTTAGTAAATATTATTAATGGCAATCATGAACTAATTGCTCCCAATATTCCTAATCTTAATTCTCAAAATTCATTTTCTCATTCCAACACAGGAAAGTTTTTTTTTTGTCTTAGTTGGAATATCAACGGATGGAATTTTGTGAAAAGAGATAGTATTGAGTACTTCAACACAATATTTAAACCATTATTTCAGTGTTTTCAGGAAACAGGTAATGGTACCAATGAGGCTAGAAATCTATATAAAGTAACACTTCCCAACTATAAACATTTCTTGAAAAGAACGGATCCTACTACTCCAGGTTGCAGAGGTTTATATCTTGGTTATCAGGTCTCTTGTCAAGCAGTACTTAAAGATAATTCCTATACTTATCTTGTTTCTTTAACAACATATAGTCTCTGGAATCACTCTAAGTGTTCCGTTGGTAATGTCTATATTCCCACTAAGAAACACTCATTACAAGTCCGATATGCATTTTCAGAAGTTTTCACATGGTTTCAGAATCACACTAATCATCCATCTATTCTTCTTGGAGACTTTAACATGAGTACCTCTGATTTACAAGACAAATTATCCAATAGTAACCTTGATAACTGGTTTATTCTTCCGATTAATGGTTCACCTATTTCATGGACAAGAGGTAGATATTCATCAGATATTGATCATGCATCAGTCAATTCAAGTATGCTGGATAAAATATCAAGTGCTTATTTTGTTGATTATCCTTCTTTATCTGATCATAAACCTCTTGTAGTTTATTGTAATAAAATTACCATAGATGAATCATTTTTTATTACCAAAAAAATTTGTAAGATGGGATAGGTATAAATGTCTTGAACAAAAGAAAGAAATATATCATCACAATAAATTTGAGATTCTTAGTGAAGAAATAGGAAATGAAGAACTGTCAATGGATTGTGTTATTGAAAAGATCATTAACACTACTAATTCCATTGCTAAGGATTTATCGATTACATCTTCAACAGAAATCAGAAAAGTGATGCTTAGAATGTCACAAAAAATTTATTGTCTTCAAAAGGTAAAACATATTAAATGCAAACAAATTAAGCATTATGTTTTTTCAAATGATTCCAATGAATTTGCTAAAATAGTTGACTCGTATAACAGACTTTGTGAATCAATTCATAAAAAATGTAACGAATTTAGGAAAAAAGAATATTTATATTGGATTAAAATTGGATGTTCGTTAGCTCTTAAAAAGGATAGTAGGAAAGCATGGAAATGGGTTAAAAAGAATGAAAAAATAAATAATCAATCTTTCACGGTCTCTCATCCTATTAAAAATTATAATAATGAACTTGTTTCTTCTTCAGATGAAAAATTAAAAATTTGACAATCTCATTATAAATTCTTAGGGTCGGATTCTTCAGGTCATAGTCTTTCTAAAGATTATTGGCAAGATTCTGATGCACTAAGGAATTTGGGAAGACCAAGGCAACAAGAATGGGATATTAACCAAGGTATTAGCGATGAAGAAATTAGCAAAGCAATTTCTTCTACTCCTAACTTTAAAGCTTGTGATCCTGATGGTATTCCAATGGAATTCTTCAAAGCTTTGATTCCTTGTAAAGAAGATTCAGAAGGATCAAGTGATAATAATAGTAATATTTCATCTGGCTTTAAATGTCTCAAAGCCTTAATCAATCGTATTTGGAATGGTGATTTCCCAAAATCATGGAATAACGCATCAATAGTTTCTATTCATAAAAAGGGAGATCCATCAGATTGTAATAACTATCGTGGCATCTCTCTTATCAATAATGGATTAAAAATTATAGCAAAAATCATAGCTAATAGAATCTCTAAATATGGAATTGATGAAGGTTGTATAAGACCTGAACAATATGGATTTCGTAATCGAGAGGAATGTGTATGTCTTTACACTACATTAAGAATTATATGTAAGAGAAGGAAATTTGAAAATAAGGATAATTAACTTGTTTTTTTGGATTTAAAAAAGCGTATGACTCAGTGCCCATATATAATGTATTAATGAAGATTCATCACTTAGGTATTAGAGGTAAGTGCTTTAATTTTATTGAAAATTTAAACTTATCTTCCAAGGCTTGTGTAAGAGTTGATGGACAATTATCGGAATCATTTAATATTAAGAAAGGAGTTCGTCAAGGTTGTCCCCTCTCACCAAATTTATTTAACTTGTTTATTAATGATATTTTTAATAATTGTAATAAATATGGAATCTCTATTGGTGATAAACGTTGTTGTGGAGGTCTTTTTGCAGATGACATTGTGTTATATGCTCCAACAAGATCCCAACTTAAGAAATTGTTAAAGTTTGCGAGTAAATGGGCTAGAAATAATGAAATGCAATTTGGTATCATTAAATGTGATTTCTTTATAATAGTAATCTTATCTTTTATCTTTCAAATCAAGAGTTACCTAAGATGAATTGCTATACCTTCCTACTTAGGTGTACCGTTTTCAAATGATTTAGAATTGAAACTGATCATACAGAGAATGAATAATAAAGTTAGAAATGAACTTTATTCCATTTAAGGATTTCTTAAGAATCCTCATATTCCTATCCCTTATAATGTTATTTTAAGCTATAGTAATTGGACAAGTTTCATATTATGCACCTCTACTTGGATCTAACAAAGATAGAACGAGAAGTACACAGACATTAGTTAATTCAGGATTAAACTGGATTGAAGGATTTTCTAAAGTGAATAGCTTTACTTCCCTTTATTGTGTTTCTAAAGAACTTAACGTTCCTCCTCTTTCGGCGAAATGTGCGATTGCTCAAGTAAGATGTTTTAAAAAATGGAAAAACTCGAAATGTATTATCTCTGATTTATTTAGAGATATATCTCGTTGTAGACGTCATGCATGGGATAAAGAAAGTAAAATTTTAGCTGACAAATTAAGTAAATTTCCATCAAAAAAAGCTATTTTAAACTTTTGCTGGGATAGAGATATGACAGGAAAATCAATCAAAACTAAGGCTTATAAAAATAATAATTTTGAAAAAACTAGAGAGTATCTTAAGCTTAATTATAAATATTCTGAATTTAGCATTGGCTTCCGATGGGTACTTCGGGCCAGATGTGGATATAAATTCGATGCTCGTGTTGCCAAAACCGCCAAAGTGATTGAAGAAGACTGTCCTAAAAGGTGTCCTTATTGTTATAGAAAAAATAGTAATCCTTGATTGGAACATTGGTTTTATAAATGCTATCTTTTCCGTGAATTTCGAATGAAATATTTTAAGGATATTGAAATTCTTTATGAAATAATTTATATTATTTCTAAATATTGTCCAATATCTAATAATAATGTAGACACTGTTATCACAGATATGAATAATCTAGAACAAAGTTCTGATTCTGATAGTAGTAACGAAGTATATAATATTAATAATATTAACAATAGAAATTATATTGTTAATAATAGTAGAAATAGTGATAGTGAAAATAGGAATATTAATATTAGTGATAGTAAAAATTATAATATCGTTACTTCTAATTTATGAATAGTTCAGTTGGTGAAAATCGTGGTAATTTAAGTAATTTTCTGAATAATGAGTGTATAAATATATATGTGACGTGGTGCCGATTGTATAACTTTCTTCTTGGTGGAAGGGACAGATATAATAGATTTAAATTACAAAAAGGAATGGAATATTTTGTTTAAGAACCAAATTATTTCTGGTGATTATTCAAAAACGCCATTCTTGGTGCGATCTTCGGCTCTCTTTACAGAAATTATGCCTCGGGCTAGTACTCGGCAAGGGTTACTATTCCGAAAGTATAAGCGCAAACTAAACAAGAACGTTAACGCTGAAAATTCAGTATGACAGGCTAGCAGGGTCAATGCCTCTGAAGGAGAAGACCATAATTTCTTTCAGATAGACAATTCAAACCTGATCCATAAGGAGGTGAGGTTCGTTGCATATAAATTTTTTTCTGAATTTATTTATACACTTATTTTTGATTATTACTTTTTATTTCATATTACTATTTCATTTATTATTATGTTCAAATTGGACAAATAATATTTATTTATTTTATTAATTCTGTGTTTTTTTTATTTTTTATTAAAATTAAAAGTATTTATGTATTTTATATAAGAATAAATATGTAAAGATTAAATTTCGCAATAATTGCGGCTATAAAAAAAAAATTAACATTGAAAAGAAGAAAAATGTAAAAATTATATCAAAAGGAACTCAACGGTTAGTGTTTATGCTTTATCTCGTGATCTTCAAGTATTTCCAATTGCTGGTTTTTGTGTTTCTTTTCAAATAAAGTGCTTTTGTAAATGGAGAAATTCTAAATGTATTATTAAAGATCTCATAAACCATATCCCTTCTATGCCACGTTATTCTTGGTCGAAAAAATCACTGGTGCTCTACAAGAAAACTAAGAAAAAGAATATCACTAAGTTCAAAGATGTTAATGAATCATATTGGTCTGATGTTGGTAAATTGTGGGGCTTGCAGAATATCTTGCTAATACAATACCAATCATCAGTAGCTCTCTTGAGTTACTTTTTGAGAGATTTAGCAAAAACACTTTCATTACCAAGAGCGCCGACGTCGTACCGATATGGCAAATGAATAGTGCGATTAGAAATCCTTGTTAATTCCATCAATACACATTAACTAACAGCACAGTTTCGAACACAGAACCTATAGTAAGTAATTCAACTTTTGATGATCTTTCTTGTGATTTAATTGTAAAATGAAGGAATACATTATTAAGGTATCTGTTTGTAGTACATTCAATGATATTTCTGATCACTTCCCTCTTATCCTTTCCTGTAAGAAAGATGACTTAGAAGGTTTTCATGCTCCTACTCAATCTAGAAGATTCAAATGGTCCCAGTACATGCGTAATGAAAAGCAAAATGAAATATTCTCATGTAACTACTTCTCAATTATTCTTAATGAATTTGATGATAATGAAGAATTAAGTTCTAATGAAATGGTCAATAAATATATAGAAACGGCTAATAAAGTTGGTGATAAAGTTCATGATAGAGTTCCTTGTGATCTTAAAGGCTCAGCTTTCCACTGCCAATATTATATCAAGAAACTTTTTCATGAAAAGCATGTTGCATTTTATAAAATCAAAAAATTTTCTTTAGGTTCTAATCTTGAAAACCTTGATGATTTTTTAAATTTGCTTCGTGAATATAAAAATATATGTGGAAAAGTCAGGTCAATTGAATTTTCTATTAAATCAAAACAATTTCATCAGTCTATGGAATCTGTATGTAATGATTTTCGTAACAAAAATGCTAGGAGTGCTTGGTTAAAATTAAAGAAGCTATCTCACCCTATGTACTCATATTTACTTCATTAAGAGCTTTAAGGGACAAGCAGAGTAACTTTTTATTTTTTCATTCGGATCAATTGAATCGATTTGCTAACATTATAGTGAACTAGCTTCTGATGTTACTCACCATAGTCTGGATAATGAATACTTGGTAAATTTATTTGGAATAAATCCTGATAATAAGCCTACTTGGGATATTAATGATCCTATCACTATGGAAGAAATTCAAAACACTGGGCTTGATATGAAAAATAATAAAGCTCCTGGCCCCGATGGTATTCCGATTGAATTTTTTAAAGCCTTTTTTAGTAAATCTGATTTATCCGATAATCACTACTCTGATTGTGCTAAGTGTTTACTTTCATTATTTAACAAAATCTGGGATGGTGATTTCCCTGAAGAGTGGAATTCCGCTTCTATAATATCAATTCCAAAAAAAGGAGATCTTTCAGATTGCAATAATTATCGTGGTATTTCTCTTATTACTGTTGACTTAAAAATTATTTCAAAGATTGTTACTAATAGAATTGCTAAATATACTTTAGAAAACATAAATTTGTTAGACCTGAATAATTTGGATATAGAAGAAAATGTATAAGTTTATATATTTCAATTAGAGAAATATGTCAAAGAAGAAAATTTCAAGGAAATTTTACTTATCTTGCTTTTCTTGATCTTAAAAAAGCTTGTGATTCAGTATCTATCTTTAGTATTTTAACTAAATTATATAACTTAGGAATTAGAGGTAAATGTCATCTGTTTTTAAGGAATCTTTATCTATCCTCTAAAGTTCGTGCTTTTTATTATGGTAATCTCTCAGAAGAATTTTCGATTAATCGTGGTGTTAGATAAGGATGCCCTCTATCTCCTATTTTATTCAATTTGTTCATTAATGATATACTGGATAATTGTGATAAGTATGGTATATATTTAGATTCTCAATATTGTTGTGGTGAACTTTTTTCAGATGATATTGTTTTAGTTGCTCCATCTAAACAAGCTCTTAAGAAAATTTTGAATAAAGTTCATGAATAGGCTATTAAAAATGAAATGATTTTTAGAATTAAAAAGTGTGCTACTCTTGTTGTAAAGCCGATTAACTTTATTAAACTGATAAATTACGAAGATCCATCTTTCTTTATTGGTAGTAACAAATTACCTAAAACTGACAACTATACCTATCTTGGTATTCCTTTTGATGAATCTTTATCACTGAGACCTATACAATCCAAATTAAACAGTAATTTAAATGTCAAGTTAAATTTGTACTTTCGATTTTTTATTAATAAATCTATTCCTCTCCCATTGAAGAAATATGTTTTAATTTCGTTTATTCTTAGTCTTGTTATATATTATGCTCCTCTCTTTGGTTCAAATAAGAGCAGATATTCTAAAGCTTAAAAAATTATTAATAGAGGTCTTTATTGGAGTTATGGATTTAAATCTCGCAATTCTTCTGTTAGTCTCTATGATATTACTCGTGAATTGAGAATACCTCCTCTTTCAGCTATCTGTGCTATATCTCAATTACGATGCTTTAGAAAATGGAAAAATTCATCATGTATTATTAATCATCTCACTAATAATATTCCTACTATGTCACATTACTCATGGACTAAAGAATCAAGAACTTTGGATAAGAAATTAAATAGTAAAAAAAAAAAGTGAAATAAAAAGTTTTATTGGGAAAGAAATGTCTTCAAATCCTCAAAAGTTAAAAAAAAAAGCAATTATTTACAAGGAGAATAATTTTTGATTTATTTCAGAAATCAAAAACTTAACATTTCAATATCCTAAGTATCAATTGGGATTCTTTTGGATTTCTAGAATTAGGTGTGGTTTTAAATTTGACATTAGTATTTCCATTAAAAGAAGATTAGAAAATTGCCCTAAATGTTGCCCATGTTGTGGTATTAGTGTACCTAGCTTTTCTCACTAGATCTTTGCCTGTAAAGAATTGGAATATTTCAGAAATAAATATTTACCTTTTCTAGATGTTCTCTTTTTAATGTTTGCTATGATAATTGAACAAAAATCCTTGGATGTTTCTTTAGATTCAGAAAAGGATTATGATAATAATATTTATTATTTTATATTGAGTGCTCTTCTTGGCGGGCGTTCAGTATATTCAAAAATTAAAGTTAATGATGGGGAACAAAGACAATTAGTTGACAATACTGTTAAACAAAGTTCAACTTCGTCGATTGTTACGTATTTTGTGGGGATTGCAGAGTTTCTAACAAACGTAATATCATTAATTTGTCGATCTTTTAGATTGATTATGAACTGGTATTCCGTTGAATCTATTGAATTCATCATTGATAAGAGCGTCGACATCGAAATGATAAGGCATGGATTTTCACCTCACTGTGAAAGATCTGATACAGATTCGTTTGATAAATTGATAACACTAATACTGAAATTAATACTTGCAATAATGGACGTTGTGTTATCATCGATGAATGGGAAAAGTTAGAGACTACTGCTTCTAACGTACTTTTATAATTATTGTAATATATAATATTAAAGCACATGAAGTGTATTCTCTTCATAGTCTAAAAAAAAAATTCTGATGGGTACTTCGTGCCAGATGTGGATAATAAATTCAATGCTCGTGTTGCCAAAGCTTCCAAAATGATTGAAGACGACTGTCTAGAAAGGTGTTCTTGTTGTTATAGAAAAAATAGTAATCCTTGATTAGAAAATTGGTTTTTTAAATGCTATCTTTTCAGTGAATTTTGAATGAAATATTTTAAGAATATTGAAGTTCTTATGTAAATTTTTTTTTTAATTTCCAAATATTGTCTAGTATCAAATAGTAATGTAAACACTGTTATCACAGATAAGAATGATAGTAGCAACGAAGTTTATAATATTAATAATAGTAACAATAGAAATAATATTGTTAATAATAGTAGAATTAATGATAGTGAAAATAGGAATAATAATATTAGTGATAGTGAAAATGACAGTATCATTACTAATAATGTAGTGAATAGGTTAATTGGTGAAAATTGTGTTAATTTAAGTAATTTTCTGAATAATGAGTGTATATATATATGTGACGTGGTACCGATTATATAACTTCCATCTTGATGGAAGAGATGAAGACATTATCAATTTAAATTATAAAAAGAAATGGGATATTTTGTTTAAGAACCAAATCATCTTTGATGATTGTTTAAAAACACCATTCTTACACCATTCTTGGTGCAATCTGGGGCTCTCTTTACAGAAATTAATAAGACAAATACTTAACTGTAAAAGCTACGTTACTCAAAAATTTATTGATTATACAAAATTTGATAAAACAAGTATACCAAGGTACTACGAAAATTCAAAATAATTTCAAATATAATTTATTTTATTTCTTCATGTTTATTAATACTTTACTCTTTCATATTACTTTACTTTTTATTTTATTTAATTTTTATTAATACCTTTACTTATCTATTTATTTTATTTTATTTTATTTTTATATACTTAACTATTTATTTTATTCATTTTTATTAATACTATCATCTTTTATATCACTTTACTATTTAATTTTTTTTATGTTATTTGATTTTATTTTTATTAACACTTCACTCTTTTATCTTACTTTACTATTTATTTTTTTTTATTATATTATATTATATTATATTATATTATATTATATTATATTATATTTATTTTTTATTATAATAATACATTATTAAAAATCATTTATTAAAATAATATTATAATCAATAAGCTTTATATTTAAATATTTATAATTGCTATAGTATTATTGTAGTATTAAAGAAAAATATAATACACATAAGGAAAACTTCTACATATAATTATGAAGTTAATATTACTATAAATGGACCATGTAAGGGCCCAGCTTTTAAACCAAAAATTAAAGATGCTTTAATTTAAATGTTATATTATCTAATATAACTAATGGTAAATAATATTCAAACTATGTAAATTTATGAATGAAATTTTTTATTTATTCATTTATATATTCAAATTTTTATATCATTTTTCCATTATACATTTTTCAATTAATAATTAAATAAAGCAATAAAACATTGCATTGAAAAAATTAAAGATAATCATTATTTAACAAAGATAATTTTTCTTTTTTTTGATATGTATTGTCTTGAAAGTTTTATATATATAGATGTATGAAATAAAAAAATTCAGACTTTTTTATTATTAATAAGAAATATTCAAATATTAATATTAAAATTTAAATTTATAATTTATCTATAATTTTTTTACAATATCGTTATACCAAAAATATTGATGAATACAATAATTAAAATTGTTCCAGTGATTAATTAAATCATTTGGATTTTCAAAATCTGTTACATTATTACAATGACAGTCATTTTGCAATTTTTGATGTTTAGGCCATATATAAGATAATATAATATTTTCTGTGATTTTTGGATTTTTATAATCTAATAAGCTTTTTTTTTTTTTTTTTTTTTTTTAATTTATTTTAGTTGTACAATAAATATTAGATAAAAAAAATATTTATAGAATGATAACTATCACTATTAATAATATATATAAATAATAATAATAATAATAATAATAATAATAATAATAATAATAATAATAATAATAATAATAATAATAATAATAATAATAATAATAATAATAATAATAATAATAATAATAATAATAATAATAATAATAATAATAATAATAATAATGTTTTTAATGTATATTTTTATTTTAAGAATACATACTAAACCAATGGACATATGAATCTTAGCTTTAATAAATTCTTTTGTAATTCCGTTCTATGCAAATCTTCAATTTTTTCAGATACATAATTATTTTCTTTTAACACTTTTTTATAATGATTAGCGTTAATATTCAATTCAATATCATCTATATTCCAATTTTGATTTAATTGATTTGAATTATTTCTATATGTTTCAATTTTATATTTTACTAATTTAATCATCATTTCCTCTTAAATATTATAAATATATATAATAGTAGTATAATTCTAATGAATAAAAGTTTATTATTTTATATATATATATATATATATATATATATTATTTTTTTAATTTGCATATATATATATATAATATAAATATATACTAATATTTAATTTTACCAAATATTTTTCTTTTAATATTATTTTCAAAGGGTTGAAAGAATTTTGGTGTCCACCAATAATAAAGTTTTTTGTAAAATTCCTTTTTAGTGTAATATTTTTTATCTTTAATATTATTATTTGAATCTGATAAATAATTAAGAAGAATGTTTTTTATTTTATTATTCCTTTCTAATATTGATATTGTATTTTTTCTTTCAACTTTATTTACAATAGAATTTATTTTATTATTTGCTTTGTTGGATTTATTCTTAATAAATGATGTAAAGGACTGACTATGCTTATTTTTTTTATTTTTTATACATACATTATTAGAATTGCTTTTATTTTTTAAATAATTTTTAATGTCTAATGAATTTATATATTTTAAATCTTTATTATTAATTAAATTGGATAATATTTCTGAATTATCAAATAAATAACTTATAAATTTTTTTTGGAAAGTCTCAGAAATGTATTGATTAATTTTTTCTTGATTATTTTCAATTTCTAATTTTGAAAAAATTTTTTGATGATAGGATGAAGAAGAAGATAATGATAATGATGAAGAAGAAGTACTATCTTGAAAATTATCTATATTTGAGTCTGTGCTATAATTCGGATATTTATTTAAAACTAAATTTTCATCATTACTATAATAGGTCATGATGCCTTTAGTTATATTATACCATAATCTTTGAAAATATAAACAATAATATAAATAATAATATAAATATATGTATATATATTTTAGAAAAAAAAATAAAAAAAAAATTTTTTTTTATCAAATTAATTTAAATTATTTTATATTTTTAATATACTACTTTCTAGATTCAAGTTCATCTTGCATTAACGGAGGAGTAGCAAATAATGGACATATATTTTCTTCATTTATATTCATGATACTACTTACTATATTCATTTCATTCTAAATTTCATAATTACATATTATTTAATATATATATTCTGCTTAATTTAAATAATAATAATAATAATAATAATAATAATAATAATAATAATAATAATAATAATAATAATATATATATATATATATATATATATACACTAATACCTTTGATTTTTTAATGTATATTAAATTATTAAGATTACCAAAAATTTCATAGGAAACATTTTCTAATTTTTTATTATATATAATATTCTTTATATTATATTCATAATTATCTAACATAAATAAATAAAAAAAAAAAAAAAAAAAAAAAAAAAAAAAAAAAAACAATTAATGTTATTAATAAATTATAAACACTTTTAATATAATATATATATTTTTAATTATATAAAATAATTTATATTATATATTACCTATATTTTTTGTAACATCATCTAAACTAAGATTAGATTTATATATATATCCAAAAAATTGATTTTTGGTAGGACGATTATTCTTTTTTAGTTTGTTCGTTTGTTTGTTTGTTTTATTTTATAATATTTCATTATATTTATTTATTATTATTAAAAAATTTGCAAAAAAAAAAAATAAAAAAGTTTAAAAATAAAAATCATTTAAAATATATAATAAATTACATGAATGTATTATTATCTTACTTTATCTGAAAAGTTAATTACTGAAAAATATTGAGTATTTGGACACCATATAAAAAAATCTTCACTAAAATCCATTGTTAATGAAGTAAACCATTTATTTTTAATGGTAATATTTGGAGTAGATATATAATATTCTTCATCTATCCCTACTAAACTACTGCAAACTAAAATTAAGCAGGTAATAAAAAAAATTTTTTTTCAATATATTAATTGTACAAATATATATAACAGATTCATAAATAATGTATTATATAATTAAATTAAAAAAAATCCATTACTTTTTTCTTTTCTATTATTCATATTTTTATAATGTTTATGAAAGATAATTTTATTTCCCCCATTTAAAAAAGTTTTTAAGTTTGTACCAAAAAACTTGGTTTTAGGTCTTACCTCTCCATGAATAACGATACCATTTTCTGGATTACAGAAATAATAGGATGAAATCGGTGGATTAAAAGAGGTCTGTTCTCCAACATAATATCCGTATGAATTATCTGAAAATTTCCATCGAGCTCTGAAATATTCACCAAGAACTGGATTAAATGGTTTTTTCACTACCTTTGATATAAGTTAATAATAAAAAATAAAAGTTATATTTAAAGAAATAGATTAATTAATGAAAAATAATAAATAAATAAATAATAAATAATTATAAATAATAAATTGGTAAATGCAATAATAATTATTCATGAAAAGAATTAAATATTAACTATTTTTTGAAAAGATTATTATTAATAAATAAAAAAATTATATAATACATGTGGATTTAGACTCCAGCAAGATAATACAAATCTAACAATGCCAACAAACCGCTGTAAAGAATTTTCTAAATATGGAACCCTTTTTAATTATAAAAATTTTTAAATTGTAATTAATATTTATACCTAAATTAATAACTTTACTGTATACTATATATATATATATTTATAAACCTTATTATAAATTGGGGGTAGCACATAAAATCGGAGATCTTTTCCAACATACTTCTTGGTTCACATATAAAAATTGGCAGTGAGACGTCATGAATACTAACTCCAGAATTTAATTGAAGGTAAATATTTCTTATGATATCATAAAATTGATATCTATTAGAATGCTTTTTTTTATGAATTATGTTTTTATTATTATAATTATTAGTATTTATTTGATTATATTTATTAATATAATTATAAAATATTTCTAATGCTTGTGTTCCAATATTATTTTTTTTATTAAAGTAAAAATGATTATCATTAATGCCATTTTCATGGGATAAAGATAAATCATCTAAGACATTATTATTTTCTTCCTTGTTTTCCATTAAGATTAATAAAAAAGCTGTTTTTATTATTTATATAGTCTAAAATATTTATTCATATTTATTTTTAAAATAAAGAAAAGAATAAAAAAAAAAAAAATTAATTATTATTATTATAGAATTTTAAAAAAAAAAAAAAAAAAAAAAAATTACAAATATATATATATTTTTTATTTATATATTTTCATGATTTATTGTTCTTATATCTGTATTATTATTTAAACATTTATATATATATGTGTTTATATATTTCTACTAATCATTTTAATAAAAATTTTCTGTAAGAATTTTTAAAAGTGTTATTTTTTCATCTATTATTTATTATTAAACAAAATTGTTTATAATAAATCATATTTACTTTCCAAAAAATTTATAATTAAAATTATAACAATATAAATTATATAATTAAAACTAACACATAAAAATATCTATAAAAAATTTACATAAAAACTTTAAAATAAAAATTATTATTATTTTTTTTTTATCTTTTCTACTTAATAATGAATAACATTATACATAAATATTTTTGTTTTATTTTTTTAAATGTTTTTTATTTTGAAACAACTTTCATCATAAACACTTTATAATGAGAAAAAACAATGAATTGTTTTGTTCTTAATATATAAAACATTATATGCAGTAATTGATATATCAATATACTATCATATTTTATTTTATAAAATGAAAAAAAAAAAAAGTAATAAATTTAATATTTTATTGTTTAAATCATGGATAGATAATATTTTATAAAGTAAATAATTCTTTATAATGTTATTTCAAAATTTTAAATAAAACAAAAAAAAATATTTTTCGTTTATTATAAAAAAAAACTTATAATGATATACTTCATTTTATTGTTTAAATCATTGATATAAATAATTTTTAACATAGTAAATTTAAAAAAATTTTTTAATTTTTACTATTATAAAATTATATATTTATAATATTACTTTACAAATTTTTCATTTGAGTAAGATAATTCTTGAAATTATATTGGAGATATTAAATTTCTTTAATATTTTAAAGCATATTTTGAAATTTTTAAATTGGACTATGTATTTTTTTTTTTTATTTTTTATCCTTTTTTTTAAAAAAAATTTAAATGTAAAAATTTTCCACTTATATGAAATATAATATTAATAACTTCAAACTTTAGTATAACAGTTATAATAGTTATTATTAACTAAAATAAAATATAACAATATAAAATAAAAAAAAATTAAACCATTAAAAAAAATATAGATTATAATCATAATATATATTGAATATAAAGTTTATACTATTATAATGAAAGTTTTAATCATCTTTTTGTTAATTTATATATAATTTAAAATAAATATTAAAATAAATTTTATAAATATTATCTTATTAATTTAAATATTTTTTTTAATTTTAAAATTTAGTAATTACTAAATATGAAATGTTATTAAATACAGTAGCATTTGCTGTTGATAATGATGAACAAACTTATATATTGGAATTAACTGAAGATTTCAATACTTTATTATTTAAAAAATAATAATTTAAATATCAAAAGTAAAGCTTAATCTTTTGACTGATCACATGATAACATCATCTATATTTAACTACAGTTTAATGATAGAATCATTACTGAAAAAAAAAGAAAACGAAAGTAAAATATCATATATTTTTTTTTTTTTTTTTTATGATGATTTACCCACATCAAGATGTGTACCATACATTTAAATTTATCGAATTATATATCACAGATACTATAAAGTTATATAAAATTAAATTTTAATTTCTTAAACCTATTTACATAATGATAATCTGATTGGACTTTTATAATTAATTTATTAATGAATCTATAAAAATAAAATAAACTAAAATAATACTGTGAAAAAATAAAATTATATAAAATTAAAATATAAAAAAATAAAAAATTAATATTTTTTAACCAAAATGCTTATTATTATTGTGATAGGCTTTATATATAACAATTTATGATCTTAAATTTATAGTTGCAGCTCTTTATTGAAATATTTTAGCATCTATTAAATTCTTTTTAAAAGATTTTATTACAATTTACAATTATATCCATTATTTTTTGTAAAATTGGGAATATTACACATTAGTTGTTTATCATATTGTATTCTATTATATGGTTATAGAATAGTTTGGGCATTTTTAAGAAAGGAAGATATTAACTCAGTTTTTACTAAAAATGTTAACAAAGACTTTTTTGATGATAAAAGCAATATGAAATTTAAATCAACCTAAGTTAATGAAAATGATTACATTAGCATTATATTGCAATTCAAAGAATAATTATGACGGTTCTAACAGTGATACGAATACCCCAAATATTACATCAAAAATAAATAGTAAAAGGTTGTTGAAATCATCAAAAATTATGGAATATTTAAAAAAAAAAAAAAAAAAAAAAAAAAAGAATATATTTGTAGCGAATAATGAAAGAAAGAAATATCAATTATTATTTAATATAAATTTATAAAAATAATTCCAAAATAAATATTTATATTTGAATTCCTTTTTATATAACAAATTTTCATAAACGATTTTAATAATTTTACAATAATAAACCTTTTATATACGAATATATAATAGTATTAATATAGTTTTAAAAAATTTATAATATTTTTCTATTTATTCATATTATATTTATAATACTCATTTATTTATTTATTTATTTATTTATTTATTATTTTTTTATTTTTTTATTTTTTTTATTTTTTTCTTTTATTTTCTTTTTTAATTTTTTCATTTTTTATTTTTTCATTTTTTATTTTTTCATTTTTTATTTTTTATTTTTTATTTTTTATTTTTTATTTTTTATTTTTTATTTTTTATTTTTTTTTTTTTTATATTAGTATTATTATTTTTTTTTTTAATTTTTATTATTTTCAAGATAGTTAATTAATTACAATATTTTCTAATAAATTAATTGTTAATATAATTGGAAAATACTATTTTTAATTTAAATTATTTGTCATTATTATATTGTTATTACTAATATTGTTATTATGAAGAATAATTAAACTTATATCAGTTTAACATATATTTTATTATTTTATTATTTTTTTATTTATGAATAATACTATCATTAAATAAATATTCATTTAATATTAAATAATTATTTATGTTTATTTTCAATTGCAACAGCTTCAGGGAAATATTCATTAATATGCTCCATATTCATGTATTCACCAATTACTAAAATAATTTTTTGTCCTACATTAGATTCAACAACCTTTAATTGTTTTTTTGTCGCATTAACTTCAATCCATTTATTATTTTCTGTTGGAATGAAACCTTTAATTCTTATAACATTTCCTACACTATCATCAGCAAATATCTTATTTATTCTATTTATAAGTTCATCTTTAGAAATATTTAAATCAACGTAAAAGAAAGTTTTGTATTCATTATTTCTAATAACTGACTCCTTAACATAAGAAGACCTTTCATAACCACTATTTCTAATTTTTTCTAAATCATCATCAGTTAAATCATCCCATGGTTTTGTAACAATAATATTGTCTATTTTCTTATTACAATGAATGTCCTTGAGTGCTCTTTTAATGTGACTTTTAACATTTTCTATTGATTTATCTTTATCACCTTCAAGTTCTTGTACTCTACTAAAAAGTAATGTACCAGCACAAGAAACTTGTGATGCAAGGATATAATTTGATTCTTTTGATAGATTATCTTCAAGGGTGGAATCTACAATTGTAATAGCATTTCCAACTTCGTACCAATCATCAAGAGGATCTTCATACAAACAATCGAAAAATTCATCAATATCGTAAATACCTGATGGTTCAACAATAACTCTATTATAACCTAACATAGCATTTGTTATAAGTTTAGATCTATAACGTCTTAAATGGCTTGATTTATCTGTATTACATGCACATGCAATCATTTCAACATCAATATTTTTTGATCTTATATCATCAAGTAACATTAAATCAACATTAACAGAACCATGATCATTTTCAATTACACAAACTCTTTCACCCTTTTTCTCTAAGTATTTAGCATACTTTCTTATAAATGTAGTTTTTCCTGAACCTAAAAATCCAGTAATTAAATCAATTTTTATCATTTTAATTTTTTCCTTCTTTTTTTTTTTTTTTTTTTTTTTTTGTTATTACTATTATTATTAAATGTTTTTACTATTAAATATATTATAAAAATAAACCTTTAACAATAAAATTGTGTTATTAAATTAATCACTTACATAAATATTTATATAAATAAAAAGTAAATAATTTTTTTGTTCAAAATAAAAAACTATATATATATACCTTTTTATTAATTTTTTTTTTTTAATAATTTAAATTACTATTAAAATTTTTCTTAGAGGTGAGAAAAAAAAAAAGAAGAAAAAATTGGTATATGCTTTTTATATTTTTTTATATTTCTAATTAAATGAATATTTAATAATATATAGATATAGATTTCTTAATTATTCTATTATTTATATAATGGAAAAAATTTGGTAAATTGGTAAATAAATTATATATATATATATATTTATATAAATATATTTATTTTTAATTAATAATAAAATTTCAAAAATTTATTATTAATTAAAAATAATTTTATAGGATATTTTATCCAATAACATATTTTTAAATTTATTATGAATTTATGTTTTGAATAATTTATTTCTAAGATTTTATATAGTAATTCTTTATTAATTTAAATAAAATATAAATATTTGAACTTATTTAATAAAACAGTAAGAGCAAGATTTTAATATATTTATTGTTTTACGATATTTACAAATATTAACTAAAATATTATAATTAAAATTCACGTATTTAATTATAATAAAAAATATATGTTTAAAATTGATATATTTATTAAAATCAGGTTTTAAATATTTAATAAGTCAAATTTAAATGACTTAATGGAAGTATATAAATATTAATTGAAATAAATATTTGATTGAAAATAAAAATATCATTAATTTTTAATTTAATTATTAGATTTTAAACAAAATTAATATTTTTATAATACACATCAAAAAAATTATACATATATATAAACTAAATACAGAAAATAATATTTATTACTTTTATTCATAATCAATAAAAATTGATATTTTAAATGAAGTTTTTAGTATATTGGGATATTAAAGTTTATCTACTAATAATCTGGATTTTATTTTAATTTAATAAGATAAAATATTAATTATAATGAAATTACTAACCAAGAATAGTTAAAAACGACCTTTATTTTATAGGTATATTAATTAGAACATCAATTGATAAAACCATGGGAAACATAACAATCTTATATATTTACATATTATAATTCCAATTTTAAATTACTACCACATATTTTTTTTTTGGAACTAGTATATGAATTCGGAAATTCTTTCAATAATAAAATTTATCTACTTAGGTAAAGGTCAAATTATTAATAAATTAAATTGAAATGACTCCTTCATTCAAATACATGATTTAGATATTAATATTATTAAATATTATATTTTTATTTAATAATTTAAATAGTTATACATTAAAATTTTATTGTTATTGTTATTTTTTTTTTTTTATTTTTAAATATTAATAAAAAGACATGTTTATATAGAATTTTGATTTAAGGTAATAGACTTTGTTAATATAAATAATTTAAAAAACTTTAATTGATAATAAAAATATATATGTTGTACAATAATTTAAAAAAATAATTATTAAAAAAAATAATTTTTTTGTTATAAATTCTATTAATATTATATCTTTTTTCTAATTATTAAAGTCTAATTATTAATTATATCCAATCAATAATATAAATATAAATTATTTTAAACAGACAAAGATTAATATTTAAAGTAATATACTTTAATAAATTTTAATAGTATCATAGATACAATTTATAAATTTTAATACCATTATAGATATAATTTATAAATTTTAATACTATTATAGATACAATAAGTATAAAATTATAACTTATATTTATATAAATTAATAATTAAATAAGTAATTAAAAAAAAAATAAAAATAAAAATAAAAATGCAAAGATCTATGAAATATAATAATAGAAAACTTAGAAAACCAATCAAAACCTTTCTTCGAAAAGATGATATTCACAAAAAATTTCAACAGCAATGTCTTTCACGAATTCGAAAAGATAGAGAAAAGAAAATATGGGAAAGAAGAAATTTAAATAATTCTAATATAAGAGATGAAGAAATGGAAGAAGATGATGTATTAATTTCATAAAATTTATATTAAAATATGTATTATAATAATATTTATTTTGGTTATTGTATAAATGTTATATATAATAGAGAACAGAATATCAAAGAATTCTCAAAGAAGAATGGGATAAATTCAAATTGACGTATGAATATTATGGCGATTTATCAGTAGAAGAATTAGAAGAAATTGAACAAGAAATGAAAAAAGGTATTTATTTATAGTAAAAATAAATAGTAATTATAAATATGAATAAATATTAAGATTTTAATTTTCATGAAATATTTTAGAAAGTGAAATAATAGATAATGAATACTTAGAACTTTTAAACTATGAACAACAAATATTTGAAAATGAAATTGAAACATACCAGGAAGAAGAGATAGTAATTTGTCCAATTTGTGAAAAAGGAAATTTAATTGAAAACAAACAATTAGAATTTATAAAGTGTACCAATTGTACACTTGAATTATCTAATAAAGTAATTATATAAATAACAACAAATTATCGATATATATCAATTTATTTATTAATTAATTATTAATTTTTAATAATTAAAACTATTCAATAGCAATATAATTTAAAAAATCTCAAAGAAAGGATTAATGAATTACAAATTAATCATGGGTATAATTTAAAATAAAAAAAAAAAATATTAAATTAAATTAAATTTAATATTATTAATAAATTTTATATTCATTTTATTTTTCATATTATCTTTTTTAAATTATTATATAACACAAATATAATAGAAAAATATGCAATAATAATTTAACCTTTACCTATCAACCAGAAATTGGATTATATGGTGTTTGCATGTTTTGTTGTGGAATGGAAATTGTATAAAAAAATAAATTCATAAAAAAACTATATCATTAAAAAAATATTTAAATAATATAAATATATTATATTATTTAACCTTATGACCTAAATCATCATTTAGTAATGCTTTTCAATATTATCATCCTGTTATTCTATCATCTGTATTAATTAAAATAATATACTTTCAATTAAATTTAAATATTTTTTAAATACCTTTTAAACATAATTAAAAAAAAAAAAAATTGTACATATTATTAATATCATCAATTAATTAAAGAAAATATTTTATTTAAAACTTGAAATTATTATTATGTTTACTAAAAATAAAATGTAGAATTTTTTTCTTTAAAACTTAAATTCATTTATTACCTAATTACTTCAAGAAATCAAAGAAAAATAAATCGATAATATTTTAATATAAACTAAATAAAAATAAATTGAAAACTATAAATATATATCAAATGTATAAAATATTATTCTATTATTGTTTTTATATATTGTATTTGTATTTTTTTTTTTCTCCTTTTATATATATATATATAATTCATTTGTTATTATATTAGAATATATAAATTAAATTATTGTAATATATATTATTATATTAATTAATTTAATTTAATTATTTCAATTATAATTAAAAATTTTTAAACCTTTATTTTAATGTCCTTACAACAAAAATAAATAATAAATAGAGAAAAGTTTTTAATCTAAATAAAAGATTAGACAGCAACATTTAGATATAAATAATATTAATATAATTTAAATATAAAATAATATTTAATATTTAGTAATAATTACTATTATAAAATTAAAAAAAAAAAAAATATAAACCAAAAAAAAAAAAAAAAAAAAAAAAAAAAAAAAAAAAAAAAAAGAGAATAAATAATAAAAATTGTGATATAAATTTTTAATAAACATGATGAGAATATAATTAACATTCAATTAATAAGTCAATAATAATAATATTAATAATAATTCACCAATAATAATAAAAAAAGAAAAGAAATAAGACAAGAATAAATTTCATAATATTTGTAATAAAAATAATTAAAAAATATATACATTATATTTATGTTTTTTCAAGAATTTCAAATTTAAATAATTAATTTATTATAAATATTTTATATAATAATGGCAAGTACATTTGAACGTTTTAAGTCAAAATTTAGAATAAAAAATGAAAATCAATTTATAACTGTAGACCCGAATACGGGTACAGTTAATCTCAAAGGACTTGCAACAGAATTACAATCAACTGTACCTCTTTCAGAAAGAATTGAATATGTTAAAGAATTATCAAAAATTGCAAAATCATATAGGTATTTTATATAATAAATAACAATTAAATAATAATTAAAAATCTTATATCTTTAATAAAAATATATATTCTTTAATTATATATCGTATGTATAATTAATAATAATAATAATTTTCAATAAATATAAAATAAAATCCTTAAAATAATATAAAAATAGTTTAGTAGAATATATAAAAACACTTTATGATTTGATTATTCCATTATTATCTGAAACAAAAGAAGCCCGAGATTGTGCATATGATTTTTTGATTAATCTTGTAGAAGGAAATTATGAACATCTTGGTTTATTGAAAATATCAATATTTGAAATTGTTGAAAGGGAACAAAATATTGAAGAATTTGAACAGCAATTCCGTTTACTATGCAAATTAACGAATGATGGAAGAAATATTATAAATTTTGAATTAAAAATTGCATTAGTTTATTATCGTTGGATTTTAATATTATTATCAAATTTAGAAGCGTTACAAGTTTCAAGAAATTCTAATATTGAATCTGAAGAAAAAATTGGAATATACTTAAATTATATTAACGATTTATTAAAATTAATACGAAACACATTAAAATTTAATTTTATTTATATTGATGAAATTTATATATCTTATTTAATTTCTTCAACTTGTAATTTGTGTAATCATGAATCTGTGCCACAAAATATAATTTCAGAATGTTTAAGTATTCTTGATGTTGTTGTCAGATATGGTTATGTCCCAACTGATACTTTAGAAGTCTACGTACATACACTCTGTTCATATGCTAGAAATGAGAATTTTGCTTCAACAACATATAATATTATGAACAATTTATTACGTAGCCATTGTGCACACAATACTATCAAAATTATTTGTAAAACTTTATGTAGCGAAGTGGAATCTATACCATTGGTTCAAGGTTCGATTTTCTTTTTAGGAAAAGCTAGTTGGGGTGATAATCGATTAAATACAATTACTTATTCAGTTTCTACTATTTTGCGTTATATTATGCAACCTATTCAATATCATATAGAAATCATTGATTTAGAAATTTTAATTGCAATAAAAGACTTAATATTTGAAAAAGGTAAAACTATTACTTATTTAGAATATGAAATTGTTTTAGAAATACTAGATAATTTGAAAGGTTATTGTGAAGTATTTGCTAAACTTGAGACAGACCCTTTTAATACACCTGATTGTAAATTAGGAGATGAATACCACAATCCCAGTAACAAGCCAACACCAATTTCTGTTTATTGTGATATAATCAATTATATATACAGTTTATATAAAATTCAACAGTTCCCGGGTTCATCTACACAATATTATGATCTTTTACAAAGTTTAAGTCCATATTTATCTGAACAATTATCGATGAGTTTAATTGAATATTTTACTATTAATCAGTTAATTCATCCTACTTCTGAAACTTGGATTACTGATTTCAATGAATTTGTATCTGCATTTTATACTTCAGAAACTACATCTTTAGTCCGAGAAAAGATTTTAAATGTTATAAATGATACATACAGTTCATTAAAAAGTACCTATTGCTCTATTCTAATAGAGCAAATAATTATACCTATTGTTTCCACACTTTCATTACAAAAAGATTCTAATGTTATTCATGCATGTATTAATTTAGTTAAAGCTGTTATTCGTGATTGTAGCGATAGTCATTTTTCTCAATTAACACATACATTTGTAGAATGTGCAATGTTTAATAGTAGTTCTTCAGGTACTACCAGTAGTATACATAAAAATTTATCATTTGGAAATTTATCTACAAAAAGTAGTTATTTATCAGCAAACGAAGAAAATAATTTTGAATTGAATCGAAATGGAATGACACCACTTTATAATAATTCAATTCGCAGTGAAATATCAATAAATAATAATTTAGGAACAAACGAAGTTGGCATTACAATTACAGGTGGAGGAGCATCAATAAGCTCTAATATAAGTAATGGCTATGCTGATGTAAATAGTAAAAACGGAATCTCTGGTAATAGATTAGGATCAACAAGCAGAAGTAACTCAAATATGGCCATTGGACGTATGAACTCTTTTGGTCGTTCAGAGAAATCTGATACCATATCCCCACCAAATAAATATAATAGTGCTAAAAGAAAAAGTAGTATTAAAAGTAATAATAAATTAACTATAAAAATAAATTCTAATTCTAATTCCAAAGAAAATATTAAAGATTTAAATAGTAATTTAACTGTAATTTCACCAAAATCAAGTCAATCATTTAATTTTGGATCTGATGCTTTATGTACTGAAGTTTCCTTAAAAAGTATGGAAGCTTTGATTGAAATTTTTGAAGCATGTTTCGGTGGTCTTTTATATAAGCATTGTCCGATCGTTTTTGGAGAATTATTAGAAATTGTTAGAAATGGAAAAATTAGTAAAAAAATTAGATTAATGGGATTAAAATGTCTTTTTAGACTCCGTGCTAATTCTTCATATCGTATTTATTTAGAAAAAGAAAAAAAAGAAATCAATAATAATGACAAAGGAAAACCACCCCAAGCTAATGCTTCTCCAAATAATCAAAATTCATCGAATGAGGACACCCCTGACACTAAACTTACCTCTGGTTTTATGTCAACTCTTCTTTCTGTACAAACTTCTGGTTCTAGAATTATATGTTATAGAGAAAGTTTAAGTGCTACTGGAAGTATGGTCAGTGGTAAAGGTGAAAGTATGTTTAATGAATTAACTGCAAATGATAATGGAATAAATATTATTGGAGAAAAGGAATCTGTTATAGATAACAGAAGTGTATATTCTAATGAAACTAATGAATATAGAAATAATAGTGATGATGTTCTTCTTTCTATTAATGAATATGCTGAAACCTTAATTTATCTTTTAAAAAATGAAAATGACTATGAAATTTATTCCTATATTTTAACAAATTGGGTTTCTCAATTAACCAATATTTATCTTTTCCAATCTTCATTTGTTCAAATTCAAAGTTTAAGATCTCTTCTTGTTGATATGGTAGTTAATGATAGATTGGGAAAGAAAACAATTTACAATATACCAAATGATGTTCGTATCAGTGATTTATATTCTAAAGCTTACAATATGTTAACCGTACTTATTGCATATTCTAAATTCTTTACTAAAACACAACAAGATGAATTAATATTAGTTTTCCAAATTGGTTTAACTAAATGGTCAACAACAACTAGACCATGTATTCATGCTTTATTATTATCTTTATTAGAATTACCAAAGAGTATGACAAAATTATTAACTAGCACTTTAGTAAAAATGTCTCAAATTATGACAGCTCCGACATTCTCTGTTCACTTGTTAGAATTTTTATCTCTTTTAGCAAAATTACCACATCTTTATGTTAACTTTGTAGAAAATGATTATAAATTAGTATTTGTTATTGCTCTTAAATATATTCAATCAACCTTTAATGAAAAATCATTAAACAACCAACTTCCCAATATTAATAATAATTCATCGTCTAACCTTAATAATCTTAGTAATCCTGGACAATCAAATCAATCAATATCAGCCTTTAATCAATATGTTATCTATCTAGCTTATCATGTCATTTCTGTATGGTTTATTAATTTAAAATTAACTGAAAGAAAAAAATATGTTCCATTTATACTTCATTATATTCTTTCTGAAAATACACAATTAGAAATGAATGAAAGAGTAGAGTGTTGTCTTGATATGTTGACAAGATATTCCTATTCAAGTTGTCAAAGTCAGCCAATTCAGCCATTACCTGCAAAGATTTTATTTGAAAATAAAGATCAATTTGTAACAAAGCATTGGATTAAAGGTAAATAAATAATAAGATCAATATGTATTAAATAAAGATTATTTTAATAGAAACTTAGTATTTAAAAAAAAATATATATATATATATTTGTTTTTTGCTTTTTTTTTTTTTTTTTTTTTTTTCGTTTTTTTTGTTTATTTGTTTATTTGTTTTTTAACTATTTTTATTAATTATAAATAATATTATATGATAATTATAATAATTATAATAATAATATAAATATTAAATTTATAAAAATTTTTAAAATAGGATCAGTCATTATTACGATAAGGACTTTAAAAAGTAAAGGATGGGGCGAAATTATAATAAGAAGACCAACCGGAACTACATCTTTCGTAATAAGAATGGAAAATAAATTAAGAAATGATACATTAAATAATATTGATTTAACAGCATTACTAATGATGCATATATCTGATAAACATGAAGCATTAGCTAGTAGTACCGAAAGTTCAGATAATGAAGATAATGAAGTTATTGTTTCAAATGAAAACAATAAAGATATCAAAAGAAAGTCAAAAGAAGAAACGAAATTTGAATTATTCGAAAAAAGTGAAGAAATTCCTGAAGATAAGATAATAAATTCAAACAACAAAATATATAATGAAAGCAATACCCAAAGAGAAATAACAATTACTAAAAGGTCTAATAGTGTAACAGTAAATAACTTTGATTCACTAAAGGTTAATATTGATCATGATTTAAAACATAAACGTTCATTTTCTTCAGGTGCTAATATTCATTCACCTCTATTCTTATTAAAGCATGAATATAATAATCATTTAAGAGTCCATTCTGGTCCAACAACTGGTAACTCTAGTGTTATTAAAGATAATGGAGAAGAAGATATTATACGTAAATCACATTCAGCATCTCTCACTTATCCAAAAGATAAATCAGATAAAAATGAATCTAATAATTTATCTAAAATTACCATGAATGAAATTGCAAAAACTTGGACATCTGCTAATTCTCTAAATACTAATATAAGTAAAGATGACCCAACAAAACTTCTTCCAAGTTTTGTATATCTTCAGTTACAATCATTAAATGGAAATGGAAAAGGTGAAGTAGACAGTGTTCAGCTTTTACCTGATGATGATGCAACAGTTCGTGGACTTTCTGTATTAGATCGTACACCTGTTGTAGATTTACATAAAATTGGTATCGTTTATGTAGGAAGAGGACAATTTGATGAGCAAAGTATACTTTCTAACCAATCTGGTTCTTATCATTATCAAGTTTTCCTTCAAAATATCGGAAAGTTAGTCAAACTTTCAAGTTTACAAGGTGAATATACGGGTGGTTTAGATACCAGGAGAGGCGTAGATGGTGAATTTGCTATCATGGCAGAAGATGAAATTACAAAAATTGTTTTCCACGTTGCAACATTAATGCCTACGGTAGAACATGATCCAAAATGTATGGCAAAGAAAAGACACATTGGTAACGATTATATTTTAATTGTATATAATGAATCAGGTAAAGAATATGAATTTAGAACCATTCCTGGTCAATTTAATTTCATTAACATCATCATTACTCCGGTAGATAATGATTATCTTTCCATGTCTCATCATCAAAATATTCTTTATAGTAGTAATTCAAATTTGAATGAAAATCCTGCATCTGTTTCATATAATAAAACACATATTCCTAATCCTTTATCCACTACTTCATTAGAAGAAAATGAACCATACTTTATTGTTTCTATGCAACGTCGCGAAGATATGCCAGAAATTGGACCACTTGCTATACCAAAAATTGTTTCTTTAAGTGTTCTTCCAATCTTTGTTCGACAACTTGCAATTAATTTTAATATTTATGCTCAGACTTTCCGTCAGAATCTTAATAGTTCGACAGAATATATTTCAAATTGGGGTGAGCGTTTACGTCAAATTAAACGTGTAAAAGCACGTGTTAATAAAATGAATCCTTCTGGTAAGTAAATAATTTATTAATTAATTAATTAATATGAAAAAAAAAAAAAAAAAAAAAAAAAAAAAAAAAAAAAAAAAAAAGATAAAAAATTAAAAAATTAAAAAATTAAAAAATAAAAATAAAAGGAAAATAACTTTTATTTATTTATTTATTTATTTATTTTATTATAATATATTATGTTATTTACATATTTATATAAATTAAATAATTTAAAAATATTTTTTTTAACATATATAATAATATATAATAATAATTTAAATATTTAAAAAAAAAAAAAACAAAAAGGATTAAATCCTCCTCCTAATTCAGTAATGGCAAGTGCAAATAATAGCCAAAGTTCTCTTCATTCCCAATATAAGCATCTACATAGTAAAAACCAACCAAAAACATCATTAAGCTTATCTCATCATATTAATTCAGCTCTAACACCTAATAGTTCAACAAATTCACCAGCTCCTAATCACAAAAGAGGTAATCCACAGCATTCTATATCTACTGCTTCTATTATTTCTTCATCCTCGAATGACAGTTTTAACTCATTAAATAATGGAAATAATGGATCGAATTATCATGGTAATTCTAATTCAATCTATAATAGAGCTAAATCTCCCGAACGAATGAATCCTAGAAATTTGAATAACAGTATTATCAATTCAAAGGATAATAATTTGGAAGCTATACTCGATTTTACAAAATATACATAATTTTGATTTTTTATTATTATCTTTATTAAAAATTTAAACCCCAAAAAAATTTAATAAATAAATAAAAAATATTAAAAGAAAAAATAATAAACACAATTAAAAATAATAATAATAATTTTAAGGTTATATAATATAAATTAAATATATATATATATATGTTAATTATGATCAAATAAAAATAAAAATCAATAAATAAATAAAAATTAATATTAAAATAATAATAATAATAAAATTATAACATTACTAAAAATATATCTTTTTTTAAGTATATTAGAAATTTAAAAATATAATTAAAAATAATAATAATAATAATAATAATAATAATAAAAATAATAAAAATAATAATAATAATAATAATATAATAATATAAAATAAATACATAAAAATAAGAAAAAAAAATAAAATAGTAGAAAAAAAAATACAAATAAATAGCAATTAAATTATTTATTATCAAAAAAAAAAAGAAAAAAAAAAAAAAAAAAAAAAATTAATAAAAATTAATAGCATTAAATATTTTATAAATTTATCTATTATAAAACAAAAAATAATAATAATTTATAAGTAAAATAAATAAATAACAAATTCAAATATATTTATAAAAAAAAAAAAAAAAAAAAAAAGGTATTTAATATTATTATCATTCATTTTCTTTTTATATATAAATATAAATATAAAATTAATTATTTAAAAAAAATTTTTTTTAATGTCCATTACATTACTAATGTTAATCATAACTTAAAACTTTACCTAAATTTTTTTTTTTTTTTTGGAAAAATATTCATTATTTGAATGTTTTTGTACTAAATTATTTATTTATTTATTTATTTATTTATTTATTTATTTATTTATTTATTTATTTATTTATTTATTTATTTATTTATTTATTTATTTATTTATTTATTTATTTATTTATTTATTTATTTATTTATTTATTTATTTATTTATTTATTTATTTATTTATTTATTTATTTATTTATTTATTTATTTATTTATTTATTTATTTATTTATTTATTTATTAATATAAAAACTTTCCAATTTGAGGATCATCCAATGACCGTTAAATAAAATTTGAATAATATTAAAATACATAAAAAAAATTTTTTTTTAATTCTTTAATGTAACCACAAATGTTTTAATTTATAATTATTTATAAAGAAATTCGATTTTTAATTTAAAAATAAAAAAATTATATATATATTTTAAAATTAAAAATTCATCTACTTTCTATTTAAACTATTAAATTCTTGAATTTTTTTTGGAATTAACCTATTTCCATTAAAAATTAACTATTTTAAAAGAAAATAATAAATAATAATATTATAATAAGTTCTAGTAATATCTTTGGAAATAATAAAAAATATTTAAATATCAAAAGTTTACAATTAATTTAAAAAAATGGATTTCCAAAGACAAATTTTAAAAGGATTAATGAATCCTTACATGCCATCTAGTCAGCGAAGTTTTACAGATGATGAAGTAAATTTTTATATAATTTAAATATAAATTATTTTATTATTATTTTTTATTATATTGGAATATTAATTTTTAAAAAATAAGAAAAAAAAGTATATATATATATATAATTGTAATAATAATTAAAAAAAAATTAACAAAATATATATTAGATTTTTATAGGAATATTTAAAAAAATAATTGTATAAATCATTTTATATGTAAATATTTCTTTAATATTATTATGAAAAATAAAAATAAAAAAAATGAAATAAAATAAAATATAATAAAAATAAAATATAATAAAAATAAAATAAATAAAAATAACGATGTACTTTATCTATTAGAATTTTAATAATAAATAAAATTTGCTCTAAAACTTAAACAATGAATTATTTTTTCTAATATTATATATCTATTAATATAGGTATGTAAACATTATCTAGCTGGAGGTTTTTGTCCAAGTGAACTTTTTGTTAATACTAAATCGGATTTAGGTATTTTTTAAGTATAGATTTATGTAAATTTATATTTATAATAATAAAAGGCAATTAACAAATTAATTATTAATATTGTATAATATAATTATTAAGGTCCATGTGATAAAATTCATGATGAACATTTAAGAGAAGAGTAATTTTCTATATTTTATGACAATTAAAATTAATTATTAATATAAACAGGAAATTTCAAATTCAAATAATTTATATATAAAAAGTAATTAATAATCATTATTAATTTAAAATTGAATTAATGTATATTCTATTTAATAGATATTTAAAAAATTCAGAAAATGATCGTTACGGTTGGGAAAGAGATTTTTATGAATATTTGCAATCCTTAATTAATGATTTAGATAGAAAGATAAAAAGAGGAAAAGAAAGAGTTGAAATGAAAATAGAAGAATCTGTAAGTTATAAAAAATAAAATTAAAATTTATTTAAATTATTTTATAAAGTATATTTTTTTAAAGAGTAATAATCATGATAATTAAAAAATGCATATTTAAGATTAGATATTATATTTAAAATAATATTCTAAATATTTTTATTTATTTAAATTTATATATATTTTTTCAATTATGTATATTTAATTATTATTAAAGGCAACCAGTAAAGATGAAAGAGAAGAAAAAACTATATTGCTAGAAGATAAAATTGAAACGATAGTAAAAGAAATAGAAAAAGCTGGAAAATCTGGAAATATAAAAGAAGCTGCAAAGCAATTAAAATTATTGGAAGATAAAAATACTGAATTAGCAACTTTAAAGGTTAATAAATATATTTTAAATATATATATATATATATATATATTATGTATATCGGTTTATTTAATCGTATAAAATATAACTCCATTTTTTTTTTTTATTATTATTATTATTTTTATTATTATTAACATTAATACGTGATAAGTTTATTTTTTTTGTTAATTTTTTTTTTTTTTTTTTATTTTTTATTTCATTTAATAATTATTAATTGTTTTATTCTATTTTAAATAATATAAATATATTTGATTTTAATATTTTTAATAGGGTGAAAAAGTTGATCCAAAAGTTAAAAAACCAATGGAAGTATGTGAGGTATGTGGTGCAATATTAGTTGTTAATGATAGTTCACAAAGACTTGATGCACATTTACAAGGAAAACAACATTCAGGATATAAAAGAATCAGAGAAGCATTAGAACAAAATAAAGTAATTTATCTAATATTAATAAACAAATTTATTTTAATAATATAACTCATTATAATTTGATTATTTATATATAATATCATAATAATTCATAATAATATTTAAAATCTATACAAATATTTATTAATTCTTTGTTATTATATTTTATTATTTAATATAAAATATTAAATAATTAAATAATTAAATAAATAATAATTAGGAATTGATTGAAAAATTAAATAAAAGTAGAGATCATAGAAGAGACCATAACTATCGACATGGTAGTCACGATAGAGATAGAAGTCGTGATAGAGACCGTGAAAGAAGTCGTAGTAGTAGAGACAGAGATCGTGAAAGAAGTCATAATAGAGATCATCATGATTATAGAAGATATGATAGAAGATCCTCAAGAGATAGATATAGAAGTAGAAGTCCAAGGAGATATAGATGAATAAATAATAATTGATTAATCTATTTGTTTTTCTTTTTTTTTTTTTTATGATTTTTTAATTTTTTAATAAATTAAAGAAAAGAAATTAAAAAGTGAAAAATGAAACATATATATTTATAAACAATATATATATATAATATCAAAAATACATTTTTAAAAATAAATATATCCATTTAATTTATTCATCTTTTTCCTTTTAATTTATTATTCCTTTATTTATATATTTATTTAATATTTATTTATTTATTATTTATTATTTATTATTTATTTATTATTTATTTATTATTTATTTATTATTTATTTATTTGTTATTTATTTATTTATTTATTTTCTTTTTCTTTTTCTTTATTTCTCCATATATATATTTGCAATTTAAAAAGATAAAAAAAAATAAAATAAAATAAAAATAGAAATAAATAAATAAATAAATAAATAAAGTGACATATTTAAAATTATATGAGTTATTTATTATTTTAATTTAATGATATAAACAATATTTCATTTATTATTCATTACTATTCACGTTTTTTTTTTTTTTTTTTTTTTTTTTTTTTTTTTTTTTTAGCTAGAAATGAACTTTTTTTAATAATATTTTTAAAAATATATATATATATATATGAAATAAAGAAAAAAAGACTGGCTAATAAAACGCCTTCTTTCTTTACCTTCTCCTCCCCCGAGTCGATGTCGATCTTTTAAGATTTCATATACTGTGTTTCCTCTAAGAAAGGAGATATAGTACGTATATATATATAAAAAAAAAAAAAAAAAAAAAAAAAAAAAAAATTCCATTTAACCGATTGAATGAATTGTTGCCAAAAACTCTTCAAATTTATGACATAAAAGTATCCAATGTGTAAATAGCAAGGAATGCGGTTACTTACACCACAACAAGGATAGTAGTTTGCCTTTTTCATAAGGATCCACATTTAATTGGAGCTTTTTTCAATGTTCTTTTTTTTTTTTATTTTATTAGATCCTAATTAAAGGTGTATAGTAAAAAGCTGAACTAAAGACAAAGGAAACTAATATTAAAATAAAAATTTTAAAATAAGACCGAAATTCTTTTATTGACAATTTTTGACAGAATTTTTAGTCCACAACATTGATAAGTAAAATACCATCACCCTCTTGGAACCATGAGAATTTACATAATCCTCCCTTAATGAACCTCAAAAAAGGTAAAATAATTAATTAAACAATTATCTATTTATAATTATTATATACATTAGCTAATGTTAAAGTTCAATATAATATTTAAACTTTTGTACATTAAAGTATTATAAATATTTATAATATTTGATTAAGTAATAATTTGTATGTAAAATATAAAAAGAAAAATTTTTTATGAAATTAATATTTTGAGTCTTTTTAAATACTTTTTTAAATCATATAAATTAATAAATAATAAATAAAATTTAATTAAATAATAATACATTTTGTTGTGTACACATCATATCTTATATTGACTCCTTAACAGATTAAGAGTCTCATATATCAAGAGACCTATTATTAATTTTAATTTTTAAAACATTTTAATGATTTTAATGACTTTATAATATAATTAATTATTTTATATTAATGTTCCAAAGAATGGCTAAAAGAAAGAATAACAATAATAATCATATTGAAGAGAGTTCGAGTTCATCGAATCCAACTGAAAATAAGGACGATGAATCGATTTCTTCATATGAAGATGATGAATCCAATGATAAAAGGATTATCATAAACAAATATTATGGAAATATAACTAAATCTGTTTTTGAAATTAAAGATTTCGTATTAAATAAAGAAAATTTCTTAGATTGGTATGAGCTTTTTTCAGTATAATAGAAAGAATGAAATCTGTATATGGGAGTTATGACTCAACATTCATTGCAAATCAGAAACTCAGAACTATAAGACAAAAACGGTTAGGCGACATTAGAAGCTATATACTCGAATTCAACTCTTATGCCGACGAGTCATCTTGGAACGAAGAAGCGAAAATGGACGCATTTCTTGTTGGTTTAAATGATCAAATCGCTACAAGAATTCTGGAAATGTTCCCTGGTCCAAGATCTCTTACTGCTATGCAAACTATAGCTTCCAGAATAGATGGCCGTCTATCAGCCCATAGGCAATTTACAAATAATCAAAATCGATCAAACAATAACCTTAATAACAACAATTCTAATAAGAAAAGATGGAATTTTTATAAGAAAGGTTCGAATTCTAAACATTATGGACCCCTATCCGACGAAGAGAAAGAAAGAAGAAAAAGAGAAAACCTCTGTTTATACTGTGGATCCTCAAATCATACTCTAGGCAATTGTCCACTCAAAAATAAGAAAAAATCACCCTCAAGCACTTCTCATATTACTAATCCTGAACCAAAGGCCAAAGAAAGATCAAGAATCTCAGATCAACAAAATTTGAGTCTTCCTATATTTGAATTCACTCTCAATGTTTTAAAATCATCAGTCAAAACTAAGATTCTTCTAGATTCAGGTTCTCAACTTAATCTTATGGATGTCTACTTTGCCAATGAAAATAACATTCCTTATTCATCCGAAACCATTCATCCTGAAGTAGGAGGAATTGGTGGTACTCAGAAAATTCTCGGGGAAACTTTGCCAATTTCGATCCGCTATAAAAATCACAATTGTAAAACTAAGTTTTATGTCGTCGATTTACCTTCTTATTGTGCTCTTCTTGGCGCTGAATGGCTCTCTACTCATAATCCAACAATAGATTTCTCTTCTAAAACACTTCATTTTAATTCAAAATATTGTATTAATAATTGTCTCGTTATTCCAAATACTTATACAACCTTCATTCCTTCATGCAATTTAATAAACGAAATTCCAAAAAATTCTGATAATTCGGACAGCCAAAAAATTGAAGAAATTAACAATTCAGAAGAAAAAATATCTAATGAAATAATTAATAATACTAAGAACCAACACAAGGAACCCAACGAAGACAATAAAAATGTTATCTATCTTTTACCAACTAAATTATCCTCATTTATGGATGCTTTTATTGAAGTCGCTGCGAACATGCTACACCCTCATCGACAATATGATTGTGAAATTAATTTGAAACCAAACACTAATTTATATTACGGCCCAATATATCCATTTCATCACCAAACAAATGGTTTAACGGAGAGGGTGAACTCCGTTATCGAACAATACTTAAGATGCTATACAAATTTCAAAGGATCTAATTGGAATGACTTCCTTTACTTAGCAGAATTTAGCTATAATAACACCATTCAAGAATCCACTAATCATTCACCTTTCTTCGCTAATTATGGATTCAATCCCAGACATTCTCCCGAAGTCCCCACAAATGTTGAAGTACCTAGAGCAGAAGAACTTGTTAAAAACCTTGCAGAATTAACCAAGGAATTAAAAGAAAATATTAAAATAGCAATTGAAAAACAAGAGAAATATGCCAATAAGCATCGTATGGAACCACCTGAATTCAAGAAAAATGACAAAGTTTGGATCAATAGTTCCCTAATTATAAAGAATGGTAACAAAAAGCTTAAACCAAGAAAATTAGGACCTTTTAAAATCCTAAGCAAAATATCTCCTGTTTCGTATAAACTTGACTTGCCAAAAAATCTTAGGATTCATCCAATCATGCATGTCTCTGACCTTGAACCGTACTTTGAAGATAAGTTTGGAAGAAACCAAGAACCACCACCAATTATCATTAACAACGAAGAAGAGTACGAAGTTGAACAAATATTAGACAAACGAACTCATTATGGGAAAATCCAATACTTGATAAAATGGAAAGGATATCCGCTTTCAGAAGCTTCTTGGGAACCTGAGGAAAATCTTAATTGCCCCAAACTCTTGAAAAAATTCAATAAAAATAATTAAAATAACTTAAACTAGAAAATGAATCTCTATTAAACTTTAAATTTTATAGTATATTATATAATTATATGATTAAATTATATTCTTAAATTATTAATATTAAACTTATTATTATTGTTAAAACCTAATTTTTCCTTTATATTATTTTATAACTTATATTAAAAAAAAAAAAAAAAAAAAAAAAAAAAAAAAAAAAAAAAAAAAACTATAATAACTATAAACTTTATTAATATCATGTAACAAAAATAATTATTAAATATGTTATTTCATGTAATTACTTATTAATATCATGTATTATTATTTTTATTATTTTATACTATTAAGCAAAAAAGAAATTCACACTTAAATATTTTATTTATTCATTGTAGTCTAGTTTAACTTTAAGATTCGTCTGGTATCCGAATCCTGGAGGAGGACCATGTTGTAAAATATTTAATAATTTGAATACGTATTTAAATGTAATGTAATGTAAATTATTGTGGATAAAAATGTTTTCCAAATTTTTAATATAAATTTAAATGTATTCCAAATTATTAATTTAAATAATTTTCTCAAAAATTTATGACTAAATTATTTGGAGAATTTACGTAACAATTACTCAGTTGAATCACGAAACTTCATAAATTAAAAAATAATTAGTCATTAATTAGTTAAATTAAAATAATTAAAGGAATATTGCCTTTTCCGTTTGTTTACAAAAACTTGCCGTTTTGTTTACTTGTCTTTTAAATTATAGAAATTCTAAAAATAAAAATAGCAAGTTGTGGTTTAGTAAATTGGTTTTCACAACTTGGCAAAATTTAAATTAAATATATGGATAGAATATATTTAATCATATAATTAATGAATTAAACTCTAAATTTTCTTCATAGAAAATTTTAGAAAAATTAGATAGTTTTAAATAGGATTTATATTAAAATAATTCATAACATTTCATGTAATTTATTATATAATGTAATTGATAATATAAAATAATATGTTTATATAATTTATTAAAATTTATTTTGATTTAAAATTTTATTTTGAAAAAGTATAAAAAGAGTTAATTTTTCAACTATTGAACGATAGTTGGAAAATCGTATAGAATAGGAAAATCGTATAGAATAGGAAAATCGTATAGTAATAGGAAAATTTAAATTTTATTATTAGTTTCGTAACTATTATTAGAATAGTTACTTTCTTATAAATCAATTATATTATAGTTTGTAAAATCTTAACTGCTAGTGGGAACTCCGGAAAGGACCCTGCGTTACCCAGTTAAGTGGTTGTTGAAAATTAGTTAATAAATAAAATAAATAAATAAAAGAAATTAAAAAAGAAAATAATTAATTAAATAATAGAGGTTTAAGATATAGTGTTATTAGTGTAGTAAAGTTAGTTTAGAATAGCCACAAACCTAGACTTGATAAGTATTTTATTTTACACATGTAACGAATCGTAGAGTGGTACAGAATTGAAGATTATAAAAAAAAAATAATATATTCTAATAATTAAAAATTTAATTTTTCACTAACAAAATAAATATTATTTTAACTATTCTAATATAAATAACCTAAATAAATATTTTAATAAAATTTATCTCTAAGTTAAAAATAAATTACCAAAACAAACTAAATATTTAAACTAACCAAAATTATTTTTATCTTTAACTATAATAAAACACAAAAACAAAACTAATCAATTAAACTAGAGAACAATTTAATTTTATATAATTATTTATTTAATTATTTATTAATACTAATACTAAATATTTACTATTTCATTCTTGAAAAATTAAAAGAAAAATATAAAAATAAAGTTGAAAGAAGAGGAAGAACTAAAGTATTGTTTTACTTTGTTCTTTTTATATCATTAAAACATTTATTTGATTGGAGTAAAAATAAAAATAAAAATATAAAATATAATAAAAATATAATAACAAAAATATAATAATTTTATAATAATAAAATATAATAAAATATAATTTTAATATAATATTTAATATAAGATAATAATAAAAATATAATAAAGTATAATAAAAATTTTATAATAAAAATATAAAATAATAATAAATATAATTTTAATTATTTATAATAAAATATCTAATTGTTTACTATTACAATATTAAATAAATACAATTAATACATTATTTTAAATAATTTAATTATTTATACATTATTTAATTTCCTTATTATATATTTTAATACTTTAGTATTTATTCTTATTTATTTATTAATTAATCTTAATAGTTTATTTAATTTTTTATTTATTTTTTATTTATTATTTGTATCGTAACAAGAGTTGGTAGACTCGGGGTTGACACTTAGATATTTAAAATCAAGCAGGGGGGGACGGGTATTACCCTGCTTTGATTTTAAATAAAAAAAAAAAAAAATTCTTTTTTTAAAAGTTATTTATTTATTTTTTTTTTATTAATATAAAACTTTTTATTTAAAGTACACATATTTAATTTTTTTTAAGAAATTGTTACAATATTTATATTTTTTTATAAATTTAAAGTATAATTAATTGTTTATAATTTAAGTAATTTTATAGAATTATTGAATTAATTTTATATCAATAATTCATTTTTGTTTTAATTTTTATAAATATAATAATATAATATTCAAATATAATTTAATTAAAAATAATTATAAAATAAATATATAGAAAATAGTTTTTACTATTTTCTTTGATATTTTTAAGTTAAATAAATTGTTTTTAAAGATTAATATAATAAATTTAATAATCTTTAATTATTTTAAATAATACTTGTAATTATTTTCAAAATAAAATAAAATTTTTATAATATTTAATTAATAAATTTGATAATATTTAAATAATAATTTTTATAATAAGTAAAATTTTTAATAATAATTTTTAATAATAAATTTAATTAATAATCTTAATAATTTTATAATAATATTTAATAGTTATAATATATAAATTTTTATAATAATATTTAATAATTTTAATAATTTTATAATATTAATAATTTATAATAATTTTTAGAATAATATTTAATTAATAATTTTAATAATTTTATAATAATTTTTATAATAATATTTAATTAATAGTTTTAATAATTTAGTATCTTAAAAGTATAATTTTAATATTTACAATTGTATTTTAATATATACATATATTTAATAATATAACAATAAAGTGATTAATTAAAATTTATTTACATTATTTACAAATTAAAATTAATTTATATCAAAATAAATTAAATTTACAATGAGGTTTAGGTTATGAAGAATATAGGAAAGTACAATTTAGTAAATGTTAAGATAATAACTGAATTTCAATTCAATTTCAATTTCGATAATTCAGTTATTTGAATTTCAATATTAATAAATAATAATAATATAATAATTATTATTAAATTAACTTTATTAAAATATTTAGGAATTAGTCTAGGCCAACTAATTACTAAATATTATTAACATATTGAATTTAATATATATTAAATAATGTAAACACGTGATTGTCATATTAAATTAATTTCTACATATTATATTTTAATTATAAATTATAATATTTAGCAATATTTAATTCTTATATTTTATTTATATTAAATATTTATATTATTATCTAACTTTATATTATCAATATCAAACTTATATTAATATTATTTACATATTCATATTAATAATTAATATTTTAATAATTAATTATTTTATATAAATACATGTTTAAATTCTTTGATTAATCCTTTGTAGGATTATTGTAATTTAAATTATAGTAATAATTATATAAAATAATAATGTAATAAAATATTATTAAGATTAAATAAAATTTATATTTTAGATAAAAACTTAATTATAAAATTTACTAATAACAATATGTTTTAAATAAGAATAAAATTTAATTATTAATAAATTACTATAATTTGGCATCTTGACCTAATCGTTAAGACCAAATTATCTAAAAACTTTGACAATAATCCTACCAATAATCTATCGATTACCTCAAGATGTCCACAACAATTAGATCCGATCCTAATATATCATTAACAAGTAATAATATATTAAAGCTACCAAAAGAAGAATTTGTTACAATTGAAGAATATAATGAATTTATTCACAAGATGAAGAAGGAAATAAAATCGAAGATATCAGAGATGAACAAAGCAAAACAGGTCGTCTACTCTCAGAAAGTTGTTGTAACAAAATCAATGCTAAACGGATCAATAGACTTCAGAAGTGCTAAGTTAGCTTTATATCAAATTGAAAGATTAATATTACAAATTAATCAGAACATTTCTAATTTTGAACAGGTTGATAAGTCCATGATATTTTTAAAAGAAGAAATTTCTAATAAAAGACAGAAAGAAGCTAATATTAATGAAAACAACATTAATAAAAATAATAATGAATTAATTAATAAAAATGACATAAATCTCATCACAAAATCTGAACTTCCTGACAAGGAATCCTACGAAGAAACTACAAGACACAGTAAAAATGACTCTAACGAAGAATCAAATACAATTAAAGGTAGCAATCACAAAAAAGAAAAAATAAAGTCTAATAAAGTTAGTGGAAATAATAAAATGAAAACTAAACCAAAATTAAAATTAAAGAAATCATATAATAAAAATACATATAATAAATTCAATCCAAATCTATTAGTTGCAGTATTTTCTTTTCAAAAATTAATATTTATTTTTTTTCAAATTAAAAGAGGAATAAGAGCAAATTCACATGAATCTGATTTTTCCCCACCAGTAATGGGAATAAAAAATTCATTCAGTTCAAAGAATTGACTTACTATTTTAATTAATACTGCACTAAAGATATATTCAATTATAATTTACATTTTTTGTATTCTATGATAAATAATTATATCAAACTAAAATTTCTATTTCTTTAATTTAAATATCCAAATCTTTACAGTTATATTGTTTTTTTTATAATGAAAAAAAAAAAAAAAAAAAAAAAAAAAAAAAAAAAAAAAGAACAGTTATATTTAATAAAATTATATATTTAATTACAATAAATACAAAAACAATTCAATTAAAAAAAAAAAAAAAAAAAAAAAAAAAAAAAAAAAAAAAAAAAAAAAAAAAAAAAAAAAAAATTCAGTAGGAATCAATATTTGGGATTAATAATTATTCTTTAAAATCAAAAACCTTAATTATATTATAATTAAACAGTTGAAAACAATCAACTTTTCCCTTCTTTTACATTTAATTAATATTCTCTACAAGAGCTATAATTAAAATTTTAAGATTTATATAGTTATTAAATTAATACTAGTTAAAATTTAATAATAAAGTATAATTTATAATCTTAACATTTTCAACATTTCCAAATAGATCAATCAAAATTTGTTTAATATTATATTGAAAAGGACGCTTTTCTCTATAATATTCTTTGATAATAAAATAATTATGATAAGGACGCTTACATAATTATTATCGTTAATAATAAACTAAATTGAATATTATGATATATTCAATAGTTAAATTGATAAATTTTCAATTACAATTTCAAAATTTAGAAAAATAGAAATTATAAATTTTATAATTTCAAATTTCGACATTTAAAAATTTCACATTACGAAATTTCAAAATTTAATAAAAATTATGTATTCAACTATTTAATAGTAATTTTAAGTTTTAATATATTTATTATTTACTATATTTTTAAAATTTTCAATAATTTCAAAGTTAATGGTAAAAATTGAAATGTTAATTTCAATTAAATTTCAAAATTTCAATTTCAAAATTTTACAAGGAAATATATAATAATGTTGGTACCATCATATTTAAAAACATTGAATTTTATAATAAAATTTTAATTTTAACAAATTTTGACAAATTTCAAATTTCATGAAATTGTCACTTAAAAGGTCTTCTCCTAAAGATTCAAGTGACCTTTTAATTCCTAATTAACTTTAAAAAATTAAAAAATTTTTTTTTAATAACTTAACAAAATTTTTTTTAACAATGTTACACAAATCGTCTGGAATCCGATTTTTGTGGAAGGGCATTGTTAAGATAATAACTGAATTTCAATTCAATTTCAATTTCGATAATTCAGTTATTTGAATTTCAATATTAATAAATAATAATAATATAATAATTATTATTAAATTAACTTTATTAAAATATTTAGGAATTAGTCTAGGCCAACTAATTACTAAATATTATTAACATATTGAATTTAATATATATTAAATAATGTAAACACGTGATTGTCATATTAAATTAATTTCTACATATTATATTTTAATTATAAATTATAATATTTAGCAATATTTAATTCTTATATTTTATTTATATTAAATATTTATATTATTATCTAACTTTATATTATCAATATCAAACTTATATTAATATTATTTACATATTCATATTAATAATTAATATTTTAATAATTAATTATTTTATATAAATACATGTTTAAATTCTTTGATTAATCCTTTGTAGGATTATTGTAATTTAAATTATAGTAATAATTATATAAAATAATAATGTAATAAAATATTATTAAGATTAAATAAAATTTATATTTTAGATAAAAACTTAATTATAAAATTTACTAATAACAATATGTTTTAAATAAGAATAAAATTTAATTATTAATAAATTACTATAATTTGGCATCTTGACCTAATCGTTAAGACCAAATTATCTAAAAACTTTGACAGTAAAGAATTATTAATAATAAAATAAAGGTTATTAATTCATTCTTTACCAGAGTTGATACGGTATTTTATTTATGTATCTAAATTAATATTTATTTATGGGCAATGACAATAAGGAATTATGACAAAATAATATATTCTAATATTAATTAGAAATAACACATACAATAATATAAAATAAAGTAATAAATATATCTTTTTAATGTTCTCTTTATTTATTATTAATTATTAATTATTACATAAATTATTATTATTACTCTCTTATATAAATATTATAATTAATTATCTCAAATATATATAATATCTCTTTTTAACTATACTAAAATAAAATATAAAATAGCTATTTATATGAATTAATTTATCATAAGTATAAACTTATAAATAAAAGAATTCTCCGTTTAATAATTATTATTCTAAAATTATATATATTATTATAAAATTATTATTGACCAATAATATTTAAGTATTTCTTTAACCTAAAGAATCTACCTAAATATCATATTTATAGTGGTCACGTATCAAGACGCCCCCACTTAAATTAGACTTCGTCCCCTGAAGTCTCAATAATAATATAATAAAATTTTTTTTTTTTTTTTTTTTTTTGTTTATTAAAATTTAATTATTGGATTTATTAATTTTTTTTTTTTTTTTTTTTTTTTTTAAAAAAATTAAATTTTTGAATTAATGATTATTTTAATTTTTGAAATTCGAAATCTTGAAATTTCGAATTAATTTAATTTAAATTATTGTTATATATATATAATTATTTATTTATTAATACTTCATCATAATTAAATTATTTATTTATTTATTTTTTTTTCTATTGTTATTTTTTTTTTTTTTTTTTTTATGATTATTATTATTATTACTGTTATTATTGTTATTATTGTTTTTATTATAATTTATTTCAATAACATTATTAACATTTTTATTTTCGTTATTTGTATAATTAGTATTGTTATTAGTATTGTTATTATTAAAACTATTATTATTTCCTAATGAATTTATGTTTCTACTATATCCATTATTGTTTTTATTTATATTATTTCCAATTATATTATCCTGAATATTATTTATATTTGAATTAAACGTATTTTCTACACAATTAGTATTTAAATTATTGTTGAAATTAATTTCATTTCCAATATTAACATCTTTATTTCCTTGCTTATTATAATTTATACCCTGATTATTGCTGATTCTACATTTTATTTTATTTATATTCTCATTTAAATTACTGTTATTGTTATTGGTACCAAAATTTTTATTTAAATCATAATTACTTTTATATAGATAATTATTTAAATTATTATAATTATTATTACCAAAATTATTATTTAAATTATAATTATTTCTATAAATTTCTCTATTCACATTATGCTTTTTACCAAAACTAGTCATATTATGATAATTTTCAGTAATATTACTATTTAAATTATAATTTCTACGATAATAATTATTATAGTTTTTATTTCTATCATATAAATTAAATTTATAATTATAATTATTATGGATTCCAGGTATAAAATTTCTTCTTTTATTTATTTCCAAAATTCCAGTTCTTTCTAATTCCGCTAATTCTTTAAATGTGTGTCTACAATTAACAGCTTTATGACCTAACTCATAGCATCTAAAGCACATAATTTTATTATTCTTATTGTTTATATTACTATTTAATTTATTCATTTTGAAATTATTATTATTCCATTTTTGATTATTATTCTTATAAATATTATTTAAATTTAAATTTAATTTCTTTTCAATTCTTTCAACTTTTTCTGCATACTTGAGAGCTTCGTTTATATCTTCGATTTCTTCTTCTAATATTCTTAAACAAGGATATATTCTAGACTTAATTGAATTAACATAATTATTAACAGTAATTAATTTCTTTATATTATTATCAATATCATTATATTTTCTTAAGTATTTATAATTAAAATTACTAATTGATTCATTTGAATTAATTTTCAAATTAATTAAGTTCCAATATTTCACGCTTGGTGTTATTTCTAGATATTCTTCTAAGGCTATTTTTATTTCTTTTAAGCTAGGAACCTGATTCTTTTCTTCCTTTAATTCATCAAGAACATACCTAATTTCTTTATTTACACATTCTTTACATAAAATAAATCTTCTTTCTTGTTCTTTTATATCCCATAATTCAAATGACTCGGTTAATTCTTCTATCCATTTATTGATATCATTATTATAATTTTCTAATAATGGTAACGTACTTAATATCTTAAAAACATTCATCTTTAAAAATTTTATTTATTCTTATATATATTTTTTATTACAATTTTCTAATTCAATTTAATATTATTATAACTATTACTATTATAATTATTAATAACTAATTTAAACTAATTAAATTCTTTTTATATATATACTAAATAATATTTATTATATATTTATTATGTAGATGTATTATTTTATTAATATTATTTTCATATTATTTTGCTATTGTCACGCCCGGATTCTCCACCAAATTTGATACGGTATTTTATTTATGTATCTAAATTAATATTTATTTATGGGCAATGACAATAAGGAATTATGACAAAATAATATATTCTAATATTAATTAGAAATAACACATACAATAATATAAAATAAAGTAATAAATATATCTTTTTAATGTTCTCTTTATTTATTATTAATTATTAATTATTACATAAATTATTATTATTACTCTCTTATATAAATATTATAATTAATTATCTCAAATATATATAATATCTCTTTTTAACTATACTAAAATAAAATATAAAATAGCTATTTATATGAATTAATTTATCATAAGTATAAACTTATAAATAAAAGAATTCTCCGTTTAATAATTATTATTCTAAAATTATATATATTATTATAAAATTATTATTGACCAATAATATTTAAGTATTTCTTTAACCTAAAGAATCTACCTAAATATCATATTTATAGTGGTCACGTATCAGAGTTAGTAAAATTGTTGTTGTAGTCTGGTGGTAATACGCCATGACAATGAAGCCGAACTTCTTAGGTTCGACTCACACCCTTTCCCAATCTAAATTATTTTTAGTTAATTAATTAAATTATTGTAGAAAGTTCTAGAGTTTCTTTGGTTAATATTATATAACTAAGTGAAACTAGAAAGTTCTATTTTAATAATTATTTTATCATTTTTCTATAAGATTCATTTTCTAGAAAGAAAACTTAATTTTTCGAACTTTCGTTAATCTTAACTTTTTCCGAAACTGTTTTTCCGAAAAAGTATAAATAAGCGTGAATTTCTCAACAAAAAAATATTTTTTCTTGGTGCTTTTATTAACTAGTTAAAAGTAATTCGAAATATTACAATAACTAATTAATAATAAAAAATAATAATAAATTTTATATTTTAATAAAAAATATTAATAAAACAAATTTTTTAAGAAAACGAATTACTTATTAGTGTAGACCTATTGGGTGTAAACCGTTACAAATAATTATTGAGTGATTCTGAGGCATTGTTTGTTATATGTTCCATATTATTATAATAATTCCAAATTTTCATATCATAATCAATTAAATATGTTTTATAAAAATATTCTAAAAATTTTAAAAATTGACAATAATTATTTTTAATGGATTTAATTTTAATTATAACGTAAATATCAAATATGTATTCAGGATTTATAAATGGTAAATTTGAAATAGCTTTATAATAAATAAATATATTATTATTATTTTTTACTTCATTATAGCATAATTTATTTTTTTTAATTTCTAGTGATTTTTTATAATGCCAAATGCAATATTTAATATTTGTATTAGGAAATATTGTTTTTGCTGCTTTAGATATGGCCCTTTCAAAATCACAATGCAAATTTTTTGGTTCAATTCTAATATTATTGTTACATGTATTAGTGTAACGGTTTACACCCAATAGGTCTACACTAATAAGTAATTCGTTTTCTTAAAAAATTTGTTTTATTAATATTTTTATTAAAATATAAAAATTTATTATTATTTTTTATTATTAATTAATTATTGTAATATTTCGAATTACTTTTAACTAGTTAATAAAAGCACAAAGAAAAATTATTTTTTATTGAGAAATTCACGCTTATTTATACTTTTTCGGAAAAACAGTTTCGGAAAAAGTTAAGATTAACGAAAGTTCGAAAAATTAAGTTTTCTTTCTAGAAAATGAATCTTATAGAAAAATGATAAAATAATTATTAAAATAGAACTTTCTAGTTTCACTTAGTTATATAATATTAACCAAAGAAACTCTAGAACTTTCTACAATAATTTAATTAATTAACTAAAAATAATTTAGATTGGGAAAGGGTGTGAGTCGAACCTAAGAAGTTCGGCTTCATTGTCATGGTGTATTACCACCAGACTACAACAACAATTTTACTAACTCTATAATTCGTTACAATTAGCATTTTTTTTCAATTTTTCAAATAACATTTTATATGTTTCTTGTTCTTTATTTTTTAATATTGCAAAAGAAGTAGTGTAAAAACTATCTAATTCTTTAGCATAAGTTCTTGTAATAAATACTTGATAACTAAATTTAGGGACAATAAAAAATGTACCATCAACAAATATATCATCATTATATTCCCTAAATAATTTTGCTTGAAAAGAGGATTGAAAAATTATTAAATTAGAATTTTTGAATATCATAAAATTTTCACCTCGCTTTGTTTTATAATATTCATATTCACTTGGAATTTCAGCAAATGTTGTTACATTGGATGGTAGTTTTTTATTTAAATTTCTTGATATTTGGGATTTAATTGAATTATATTCTGGACATATAAGTCCCATTTCTTTAGAAATTTTATTATATAGGGGTTTTATTTTTATACCAAAAGGAATTGAACTTTTTTCAATTCCATCTTTAATTTTATGTTTCATTATAGATAGGGATACATCGTATTCATTTTCAGGATGATTATGTGAACTATCATAATTTAATATTTCTTTCTTATCATTTAAAATAATAAAAGATTTACGTTTATTTATTTTTTTATATTCTGTACATTTATACACTTTGGAATTATCTTTTCTTTTATATGAAAAATTAAATTTATATTTTTTATTAATAATAATTTGTTCTTTTCCTTTGTTGGATTCACTTATATCAATAATTAAATTTTCTTCCATTTCTATATTTTTATAAATATTTTTTAATTATATAATTATAATTATTATATTAATTATCCAATATTATTCTTAATATTAATTTTGAAAAATTAGTTTTTCAATTATTTGTAAAATAAATAAATAAATAAATAAATAATGAATGTAATAATATAAGTACAAGTATATAAAATAAAATGAATATTAAATGTAATATTATAAAAGTACAAGTATATATAATAAAATAAATATTTATTATTTTTTTTTATTAAAGAATATTAAAGACAATTTATTTTTAAAAATAAAATGTTTTAATTAATTATATATGTTAGAAAGCAAAAAATCATTTATATTTAATGAGATTATTAACTACCAATAATATTAAACTACATCATTAATTGAATATAATAAAAATGTAAAAAATTTTCATTTCAAAAACATTGATCTTTAATATTCTTTAATAAAAATTAATAATAGATATTTATTTTATTTTATTTTATTTTATATTAGATACTTATTTTATTTTATTCAATCTGTACTTTATTTTTAATATTCTACTTTTAATATTCTACTATTTATTTTATTTTATTTTATTTTATTTTATTTTATTTTATTTTATTTTATTTTATTTTATTTTATTTTATTTTATTTTATTCAATCTGTAATTTATATTCACATTCTACTATTTATTTTATTTTATTTTATTTTATTAAATATGTACTTTATATTCATATTCTACTATTTATTTTATTTTATTTTATTCAATCTGTACTTTATACTTATATTCTACTATTTATTTTATTTTATTTTATTTTATTTTATTTTATTTTATTTTATTTTATTTTATTTTATTTTATTTTATTTTATTTTATTTTATTTTATTTTATTTTATTTTATTTTATTTTATTTTATTTTATTTTATTTTATTTTATTTTATTTTATTTTATTTTATTCAATCTGTAATTTATATTCACATTCTACTATTTATTTTATTTTATTTTATTTTATTAAATATGTACTTTATATTCATATTCTACTATTTATTTTATTTTATTTTATTTTATTAAATATGTACTTTATATTCATATTCTACTATTTATTTTATTTTATTTTATTTTATTAAATATGTACTTTATATTCATATTCTTCTATTTATTTTATTTTATTTTATTAAATATGTACTTTATATTCATATTCTACTATTTATTTTATTTTATTTTATTAAATATGTACTTTATATTCATATTCTACTATTTATTTTATTTTATTTTATTAAATATGTACTTTATATTCATATTCTACTATTTATTTTATTTTATTTTATTAAATATGTACTTTATATTCATATTCTACTATTTATTTTATTTTATTTTATTAAATATGTACTTTATATTCATATTCTACTATTTATTTTATTTTATTTTATTAAATATGTACTTTATATTCATATTCTACTATTTATTTTATTTTATTTTATTAAATATGTACTTTATATTCATATTCTACTATTTATTTTATTTTATTTTATTAAATATGTACTTTATATTCATATTCTACTATTTATTTTATTTTATTTTATTAAATATGTATTTTATATTCATATTCTACTATTTATTTTATTTTATTTTATATTATTTTATTTTATTCAATCTGTACTTTATATTCATATTCTACTATTTATATATTTTTATTATTATATTCTTTATTTATTTATCTATTTATTTATTAATTTATACATTTATTTATTTTAAAATTAATTGTATTATAATTTTTTATGGCGTTAACAAAAAATTTTACAAGCTATTAAAATAAATGGCGTATTGAAAATTTGTATTTTAAAAATTGGCGAAATGAACCACATTCATTTTTATGTAATTATTAATAAAATAATTTATTAATAATTAAAGTTTTTATTTTCATTTTATATCATAGAGAACTTTATACAAATAAAACATTTTGAAACATATATTATTATATAAGCCGCATAAAGTCCAATACACTTTCATTTATAAAAAAATATTTTATTTATACTCAGATATTTATATAAAAAAAAATATTTTATAAATTAAAGTTTAAAATAAATTTTAAATTAATATTATGGCTATATTTTATTGTACATTTTTTTTTTTTTTTTTAGACAGGGAAGAGAATACACTTCCAAAACTATTTTATTGTACATAATGATGTGAATTTTATAATTAATATATGATATGAAATAGAAATAAAAACTCTAATTAATAATAAATTTATGTTAATTAAGAAATGTAGTGAAAGCATAAATTTATGTATTAATCTAGTTTTTATTGTATTTATATTAGAAATTAATTTATATATTTTTATTATTTAATTTAAGCATTAATGAAAGTAAATTAATATTTATACTTTAATAAAGGAAAACTTTATTATAGTAAATAATTTTAAAGAGAAAAATATGTTAGAAATAAAGTTTAATATTGTGATACTATATTATAGTTAGTTATAACTTAGAATATAATATTATTAATGTATTAAATAATTAAATATGTATTGTTATGTAAATGTATTATGGCGCATGTATGATGTACGTATACTTACAAGTTATACAATTAATCAAAAAAAAAAAAAATAACAATCTTAATTAATAAAATATATTATAAAAGTAGATTAAAATCTCAGTTCTAATAAGAATATTTCTAAAAAAATACTTAGAAATAGTTTTATTTCTTTGTCCAAGAATAAGAAATAGTAGAATATAGTAATTCTTGAGATCAAAATATGAAAATAAATATTAATTTTAGGAATAAATGTTAGTTTACATTTTTAATAATGATAAGTAAATGTAATTCTTCTAAATAAATCAAATTTAAATAAAATAATTTTAAAAAACATATAAATTATATCCCCCAAATAAAGAATAAACCTTAACAGAACCGAACCTAAACTTCGTACTTTATCATATATTTTATTTTAATATTTTATTATATATGATAATAAAAATTTATATCATTTTATGTTTAAATTATAATTTATATATATACTACATTAAACAAATATAAAACTATAAAATAAAATTATATTAGAAACAACTAGATAATTTTATGAATTTTTTTTTAATTATTATTCTTCTAAAAAAATATTATTATTATTATTATTATTATTATTATTATTATTATATTATTATTATTATTATATTATTATTATTATTATATTATTATTATTATTATTATTATATTATTATTATTATATTATTATTATTATTATTATTATTATTATTATTATTATATTATTATTATTATTAGAAAAAAAAATAAAAAAAAAATAAATATATATATATTTTAGATAATTTATCTTTTTTTTTGTGTATTTATTATTTTTTTTTATTTCATTAAAATTAAAAAAAAAAAAAAAAAAAAAAATCAAGCAATTAATAAAGTGAATGTATTCTATATAAATTTTATAATAATTGAATGTAAAAATATATGTTTATTTTAATTTTTTCTCTTAATTGATTATTATATATATATAATAAATGAAAGATGCATGAAATGTAAAAATCTATGTAATGTAGTAGAATAAAATAAAACATATATATTAAATTATTAAAGAACAGTAATTAAATGAGTAAAAATCATAGATACAAAAATTCTTGATTATATTTTCCATTTACCTCAAAATTATATATTACAAAAAAATATAATTTAAAATTTTGCCAAATGTAGTAGTATTACTCTGTAATACATTTTATTTACAATTTTAATTAATAGAATAATTGAATTTTCTTCTTACTATTATTAATTATATATATTATTATTATATTATTATTATATTTTAATTAAAAGAAAAATTCTTTTGTAATTAGGTTTATAATATTAAGAAAAATCAAGTTAAATTCAAAAAATACACCTTATTATTTATTATTTATTATTTATTATTTATTATTTATTATTTATTATTTATTATTTATTATTTATTATTTATTATTTATTATTTATTATTTATTATTTATTATTTATTATTTATTATTTATTATTTATTATTTATTATTTATTATTTATTATTTATTATTTATTATTTATTATTTATTATTTATTATTTATTATTTATTTTATTATTTATTATTTATTATTTATTATTTATTATTTATTATTTATTATTTATTATTTATTATTTATTATTTATTATTTATTATTTATTATTTATTATTTATTATTTATTATTTATTATTTATTATTTATTATTTATTATTTATTATTTATTATTTATTATTTATTATTTATTATTTATTATTTATTTAATTCTTAAGTTTTATAATATTTAATGTATCATCCATTTGTGTATGTATTGATTATCCATTTAAATATATATGTGTTTTAATTTAATCTTTTATGTTATCATTTTATTATTTTTTTTTTTTAAAAAAAAAAAAAAAAAAGAATCTTTAATATGATATTATATTTTTAATTGTCCTGTTATTATTATTTATTATATATTATTATATATCATTATATATTATTATATATTATTATATATTATTATATATCATTATATATTATTATATATTATTATATATTATTATTTATTATTATATATTATTATTTATTATCGTAATTTAAAATGAAAAATTCTTTTTATATTACCTTCCGCTTCAGCATGTCTCACAAATATTAACCTTGTTTTCATAACAGTTTTTACTCCTTTTATTATACTTCATCATTAAACTTTTTAATAATTATTATTTTTCTTTTATGATTTTTTTATTCATGTATTTTTTTTTTCTATATAACTTTTCCGATGGGCTTAATATGATTTTGACAATATCAAAATATAATTCAATTTATCCAATCATATATATGATTTCAAAAAATTGTCATACAATATAAAAACTTTAAAAAAGTATTATACTTTAAAAAATAAAAAAACAAAAAAAACGAACAAAAAACGATATAAAAATAAAATAAATAAATAATAGCTATAATTCATAAAATAACGATACTTCATAAAATAAAAAACTTTAAAAAAAAATATTATACTAAAAAAAAAAAAAAAAAAAAAACGACATAAAAATAGAATAAATAGATTAGTAAAATAAACCTATAACAATAATTCACAAAATAGAAAGCTTTAAAAAAATATTATACTACCAAGGAAAAAAATAATTTGTACTTGAATAACTTGAATACATATTGTAAATTTAAAATTACAAAAAAAAAAAAAAAAAAAAAAATACACGACTAAAAAAAAAAAAAAAAGCGAACAAAAAACAAAAAACGTAATAAAAATAGAATAAATAGATAAGTAAAATAAACCTATAATAATAATAAAAAAAAAAAAAAAAAAAAACGAACAAAAAAGAAAAACAATATAAAAATAAATTAAAAAGGTAAATAAAATAAAATTATAACAAAAAATTCAAAATGGGTGAGTTTTTGGGTGATATATGGAAAGAATTATTAATAGGTTTAATAACCTTTTTACTTGGTTATTTTTGGAGTCAATTGAAAAGTTTAAAAGAATGGAATAGCAAAGAATTTAGAGATAAAATTAATATATCACTAAACATTCTTGAACCACTTGAAAACAATGAATATAAATTAGAAATTCGTACATTATTAGAAACTAAACTTAAACTCATTATACATAATAATAAAGTAAAAGATTTAATTAACAAAGCTATTGATGAAACTAAACCAGGAAAACCATTATTAATTTTTAAAAAAAAAGATGCTTTCTATATTCTAAATGCTATATTAAATCAATTGGCTAATCAATTTTCAAATGGTATATTGAAAAAAGATTTAGGAATACCAGTAACTTCTGAATGGTATACTTTTTGCTTGACATATGAAAAAGAACAAAATGTTCGAATGCAAAAACTTCGTGTATTAATCATTAAACGTGACTTATTAAAAAATTTTCCAGATAATTCCGTATTCGTTTTAGAAAGTTTTAATCATGATGTAAGAATTCAAACATTACAAATTCTAAAACAAGAATTAAAAGAACATCCTCATTGCTTTATGAATATAGAGTTATGCCAATAAAATTTATTTATTCATTTAGCCCTTTTTTTTTAAAAAAAAAATAAAATATATAACTTATCAATAACTAATACGATAATAACTTTTTTTTTTTTTAAAAAAAAAAAATAAAAGTAATAATTATTAAAGATTTAAAGGCATTATTATCATTGAAATAAATATTTATTATCTATATACATATATATCTAATAGCAATACATTATTTTTTTTTTTTTAGAAAAATTATCTAAGTATATGAAAAACGTTATCTCAAAAAAATATTTATTTTTATTAATAAAAAGTTTTATTCGAACCTCACTATTAATTCTTTTTTAAAACAATAAAAAAAAAAAAAAAAAAAAAAAAAAAAATTAAAAATTTACTTCATTAATAAAATAAAATAAAATAAAAAAAAATTAAAAATTTACTTCATTAATAAAATAAAATAAAATAAAAAAAAAAAAAAAAAAAAAAAAAAAAAAAAAAAAAAAAAAAAAAAAAAAAAACATCTATATATCAAAAATAATGATATTTTTTACTTTTTTATATTAAAATCATAATTTATTAATAATATCTTTTTTTACAACTACAAATTGAAAATAAATATTATTTAAAAAAAAAATAAATAAATAAAAAATAAAAATACACCTCATCTTTCTTTATCAAAATAAAATGAAACCATTATAACAGTATTATTTTTAAAATTTTCAACTATTTTTGTTTTATTGGAATAAAAAAATTTAGAATTTTCCATTAAAAATGAAAATTTTCATTTAAAAAAAAAAAATTAAAAAAAAAAAAAAAGGGATTTATTATTATTATATATTATATACTATATACTATATATTATTTATTATATATTATTTAATATATATTATTTATAATTTATTATATATATTACATATAAATATTTTATACAATATATTATTCCTTATTTATTATTTCTTATTTCTTATTCCTTATATATTATTATAATTTTTATTTACATTTTATACATATTCAATTACCGTATAAAAAATTTTTTATTAAAAAAATTATAAAGTTATATAATAATTAATATATCATCCATTTGTGTATGAATGGACAAAAAGTAGATGATTATCCATATATAAATATATTTTAAAATAAAATGACTTTTTTTTTAATTAAACCTTTGATATTAATATATATTGAGCATTTTATTTAAAAAAAAAAAAAAAAAAAAAAAAAAAAAAAAAAAAAAAAAGAAAGGATCGTTAATATGATATCATATTTTTAATAATCGTCTTATTATTATTATTTATTAAATTTAAACTTTTTAATAATTATTTTATTAATAAAGCTAATTTGAATCTTAATTTACTTTTATTGTAGAAATAATAAAGTTCTTTTCAAAGAATGAATTATTAATCGGATAAAACTATTAAAACTTGCCTTTATTTATTTTACGAAATTAATAACATTATATCATTTTTATTCTTACATTTTTTTTATTTTTTATTTTATTTTATTTTTATTACCAGATTTTTCATTATTTTTCATTATAATTTATCCTTTTTTTTTTTAATTTTATTTTTATTTATTTTTATAGTTATTAAATTTTTCTTTTATGAGTTTCATTCCACTGTTCTAATGCAATTTTTTGTCCTTCATATTTTAATAAGCCTTGTATAGTTACCTTTTTTTTTTTTTTTAATAAAAATAAATATTAAAAAAAAAAAAAAAAAAAAAAAAAAAAAAGGCTATAATAATTTTTATTATATTTTTATTCATGTATTTTTTTTTTTTTTTTTGGACCAAAGCTCTATCTATATCAATTACTACTCCCATTTGATGGGTTTAATATGATTTTAATAATATCAAAATTTAATATAATTTATCCAATCATATATATGATTTTAAAATATTGTCATAAAATATAAAAACTTTAAAAAAGTATTATCCTTGAAAAAATAAAAAAACAAAAAAAATAAAAAAGTATTATCCTTGAAAAAATAAAAAAACAAAAAAAATAAAAAAGTATTATCCTTGAAAAAATAAAAAAACAAAAAAAACGAACAAAAAACGACATAAAAATAAAATAAATAGAAAAGTAAAACAAAACAATAATAAAATTCATAAAATAAAAAACTTTAAAAAATTATCATACTAAAAAAAAAAAAAAAAAAAAGTAAACAAAAAACAACATAAAATTAAAATATATAGATAAATAAAAAAAAAGTAAACAAAAAACAACATAAAATTAAAATATATAGATAAATAAAATTAAACACTAACAACAAATTCAAAATGGGTGAGTTTTTAGATGATATATGGAAAGAATTATTAATAGGTTTAATAACCTTTTTACTTGGTTATTTTTGGGGTCAATTGAAAAGTTTAAAAGAATGGAATAGCAAAGAATTTAAAAATAAAATTAATATATCACTAAACATTCTTGAACCACTTGAAAACAATAAATATAAATTAGAAATTCGTACATTATTAGAAACCAAACTTAAACTCATTATACATAATAATAAAGTACAAGATTTAATTAACAAAGCTATTGATGAAACTAAACCAGGAAAACCATTATTAATTTTTGAAAAAGAAGATGCTTTCTATATTCTAAATGCTATATTAAATCAATTGGCTAATCAATTTTCAAATGGTATATTGAAAAAAGATTTAGGAATACCAGTAACTTCTGAATGGTATACTTTTTGCTTGACATATGAAAAAGAACAAAATGTTCGAATGCAAAAACTTCGTGTATTAATCATTAAACGTGACTTATTAAAAAATTTTCCAGATAATTCCGTATTCGTTTTAGAAAGTTTTAATCATGATGTAAGAATTCAAACATTACAAATTCTAAAACAAGAATTAAAAGAACATCCTCATTGCTTTATGAATATAGAGTTATGCCAATAAAATTCATTTATTCATTCAGTACTTTTTTTTAAAAAAAATATATATATGTATATATATAAAAATAAACTTATCAATAACTAATATACTTGTTTTTTTTTTTTTAAAAAAAAAAAAAAAAAAAAAAAAAAAAAGTAATAATTATTTTAAAACTTTTTAAAATAAATATTTATTGTAATTATACATGATACATGTAAATATCTAAGTAATAATAACAATATATTATGTTTTTTTTTTTTTTTTTTTTTTTTTTTAGAAAAAATATCTAATGTATACTCAAAAATATTATTTTATTAATAAAAAAGTTTAATTCGAATTCGAACCTCTTCTCATTATTAATTCTTTTCTAAAATTATAAATTGACCATTTATTATTCAAAGTTACTCTTTGAACAATAGAAAAAAATTAAAAATTTATTACATTAATAAAAAAAAAAAAAAAAATACTTTTTATCTTTCTTTATCAAAACAAAAAGAAAACATTATAACAATATTATTTTAAAATATTCAACTGTTTTTATTTTATTGGAATTCTTTTTTTTTTTTTTTTTTTTGTTTGTTTGTTTGTTTGTTTGTTTGTTGAACGAATAATAATTAAATATATTAAACTACTTTATCATTTTAATATATAAAGATTGTTAAAATCGTTTGCCTTTTTTTTTTTTATTATTATTATTATGAAGAAATAATAGTATGTAATAATTGATAAATAAAAAATTTAGAATTTTCCATTAAAAATAAAAATTTTCATTTAAGAAACCCATATATAATAATAAAAAAAAAAAAAAAGGATTTATTATTATTATTTATTATTATTATTTATTATTTATTTTATTATTTATTACTTATTACTTATTACCTATTATTTATTACTTATTATTTATTATTAATTTTTATTTTTTGTTATAATTTATTATTCAATTATTTATTATTTTTTATTATTCATTATTATTAATTAATTATTATTATTTATTACTTATTAATTTATTATTTATTTATTTTATTATTAATTATTTAGTATTTAGTATTTAGTATTTAGTATTTATTATTATTACTTATTTTTTATTTATTTCTTTTTTTATTAATTATTATTTATTATTATTATTTATTACATATTATTATTTATTATTTATTATTAATAACTATTATTAATTATTTATTATTTATTGATAACTATCCTAAAATTATGTATATATAAGGAATGTGGTGCATTTCGCCAATTTTTATAATACAAATTTTCAAAAGCCATTTATTTTTAATGGCTTGTAAAATTTTTTGTTAACGCCATAAAAAATCTTAATACAATTATATGTAAAAAAATAAATGTATAAATAAATAAATAAATAAATAATGTAATATATGTTAGAATACAAAGAAAAATATATTAAATTTATATTAAAATAATTTATGTTTATTAAATAAATTAAAAGATATTTTTATAATACAACGAACTCGTTGTTAAGCTAATACAATGAAATATATTATGTAATAATTTCTCGTTATATTTTTATTTAGCCACAAATAGTATAAATACAAATGTAATCTCATAAATTTTAAAAATCAAGTAATTACTCATATTAAAATAAATAAACTTTAATCAATAAAATATTTTATAAACAAAAGATTAAGAGTCTCATCCTCTTATACTATCTACGACATGTCTAACGAAACCAAATTAAGAACTGAAGATAATCTCAATAAGGATAACTTCGAAAACTGGGAATTCCTTATTAAAAACATTCTCAAATCTTTAAAAATTTTGCAGTATGTAAATGAGAATGTAATCGGTAAATTAAATGATAAGCTTAAGGAGGAAAAGGGAAAACCCAAATCCGACGAAACCGTCAAAGCTATCAAGGACTTGGAAAAGGATATCAAAGAAGCTGAAACTCAAGATGCCTTAGCCAGTACCATTATCAGTAAAAATGTAAGTCAAGAAGTTTTGAGCTACATAAGATATCTTACCACCGCCTATGATATTATGGAAAAATTAAAGGTCTTATATGGAAAAAAGAAAACTGCTGATCTCAACTACTGGTTGAAGAAGTTATATTCTTTAAAAGCCAAAAATCTTTCGGAATGCAAGGATATCATTAATCAAATTAAAGAAATCTTTGAAGTAATGGATAAGAACAATATCAGACTCGGAACTTGGGAAAAGATCAGGGTTTTATATCTGTCTTATCCAAAAGTTTTAAGAGACCTTATTCATCCTAGTGGAACAGAAACAGTTGATGACTTCCTCGAAGAGTCAATCAACAAGATTAATTTCCACATTTTCCTGCATAGTGCTATCAATTTCGATAGAAGCGTCACAGATAAAGGTGACTTCATGGATATTGATAACATTGAGTCAAGCGGTTCAAAAAATAATAAAACCAGACCAAGTCCGGAGCCAAACTATTGTTACCTGTGCAAAATGTTTGGACATACTACCGATGAATGTAGATTTAACCTTATCAACAAAAACAAGAACAGATCGACTCAAAAAGGCAAGAAGCAATCAAACAAAAAGAAAACTAAAATTAATAAAAGGAAAGGTAAAAATAGCCACCAAAAATCAATTGCAAACGTCGAATATGAAGAACGAAATTCTGATGAAGAACTTTCCTTAGAAGAACTTAAGACCATGTATGATAAAAATTTAGACAGCTTTGAGCCGTTAGAAGAAAAAAAGAACACTAAAGAAAACTACGAAAATAAATGCATTTCTTTAGTATTAAATTCTTCAGAAGATACAACGATTTGGACCTTTGATACTGGTGCTTCAGAACACATTACCAATAACAAAGATATCCTCTCAAACTTTAGAGAAGAAAAGATCTCTATGCAGTGTGCAAATAATTCAATCTGTGAGTTTGACGGGGTTGGTACCTATGAAGGAAGTATTAATGGTTACAACATAAAATTCGAAAATGTCCTCTATTCTAAACAAGTTAACAAGAATCTTCTGAGTGGAATTAAACTTGCGAAGAATGGATTAAAATGTAACATTAAATCCAGGAGAGACAAAGTTTTTCTCACTTTAAAAACCACACTTGAAAACAAAAGAACAATTAACATAGGCACATTCAAAGCTAATAAAAACAATACAATTCATATACTTACGAAGAATAAATCGAATTTAAAGAATTGTATTGACATCGTTTCACCTGAAGAAACAATGGACATAAATGACCAGTCTAAAATGCTATGGCATAGAAGACTTGGACATTTTTATCAAGACAATTTAACTAAATATCTAAAACTCCACAATGTCAAAATTAATGAATGCTTAAATTGTAAAATTGCCAAATTAAATAGGAAACCCCATAATGGAGACACTCCAAAGGCAAAGCATCCACTAGACGTAATCCATTCTGATGTTATCGGCCCTATTTCAAAATCATACTCAGGGAAAAGGTATGTTCTTACTTTTATTGACGAATATACTCGCAAAAGTTGGATCTTCCTCTTGGAAAACAAATCAGAAGTTCCAAGAACAATTATAAATTTCTTTACTTACTTAAATAATCAATTCTATTATAATATTAAAACTTTTCGTTCGGATCAAGGTACTGAATATAACAATAAAAAGGTACTAAACTACTGCAAGGAACACGGTATTATAAAAACATTTTCATCACCATACAATCCTCAAAACAACGGGATTGCTGAACGATTCAACTACACCATTGTAAGTTGTGCAAAAACTTTAATTCAGTGGAGCAAAATGTCTAGTGAGTTTTGGGATTACGCTATCAAATATGCAAATTTACTTTATAACATAACTCCACATAAAGGAATTGGAAATAAAATTCCAAATGAAATCTATTATAACAAAAAGATCAGTCTTAAATATATTAAAGTTTTTGGTTGTGATGCCTACTATAAAGATTTTTCACAAGGAAAAATGAAATTTGATAGCAACAGTAAAAAAGGCGTATTTTTAGGAATAAGCATTGAATCCAATTGCTATATAATTATGGATTCAAAGGACTACAGTATTCACTTAGTAAGAGAAGCTGTATTTGATGAAGAAACTCCATCAAATTTATCAACCAAGATACGCAACAATAAATTACCAACCAACATTTTCAATAACGACAATTATATTTACGAATTACCAATTATCAACTCTAACGAAAATGAAAATACATACGATGATTCTGGAAAATTGATATACAATGAAGAATCTAATGAAGAATCTAATGAAGAATCTAATGAGGAATCTAATGAAGAAAATACAGAATCCAAAGAAAATAATTCTTCATCAAGAAAAGGTGAGGAATCAGAAATTGATTCACCTGTTTCATCTATTAAAAACAATAATATTAATAAAATTATAAATACTCCTATTACTAACAACAAGAAAGATGAGAATAATAACTCTGCTAAAGGTAAGGAACCTGAAGACAATTATCTAAATGATGAAAAAATTGAATCCATTGATGATCTCGCTTCAGATTTCCAATCTATTAGTATTTCAAATGATGAATCAAATTTCTCTGGGGACATTTCTTTAGAAAAGGATAAAATAAAATTTAATCCATCCACTAAAAGAAAGTCATCAACTTGTAATATTTCACCTACCAAAAAGAAGATTAACTTAAACAATGAAATATTAAACACTGTTCCCCTTAAACATAAATTGATTCATTCCGAACATCCAGAGAGTAAGAAATTAAGACCATCCATGAATGAATCGCATAAAAGACCTGGAAACCCTATTCAATCCAACAGTAACAAAAAGCACAAGATCTCCCTCGACAATGTTGAAACTTCTAAAAGATGTATTACTGAAACACCTCTTTCATATAAACAAGCCATCACGCGTTCAGATAAAATCCAGTGGATAGAAGCTATGAATTCCGAATTACAAAACTTCTATGACAACCGAACCATGATTTTTGTTAAATCGCTTCCTCCTGATGTTAAACCCATAACTACTAAGTGGGTCTATACTCTAAAAAAGGACGGTAATGGTAATATCTCAAAATACAAGGCTCGTCTGGTTGCTCGTGGTTTCACCCAGAGAAAGGGAATTGATTATAACTTAACATATTCTCCTACCCTTAGTTTAGATAGTCTAAAACTTATAATTGCGCTTGCTTCAAAATTCAATTGGGATCTAATGCAGCTTGATATTAAAGCTGCCTATCTTAATGCTCCGTTGGATAAGGATATTTATGTTAATATCCCCCCTGGTGACAAGAATTTTGGTAAAGGTTATTGGCTTCTTAGAAAAGCTTTATACGGATTAAAACAGTCAGGTCGCCAATGGCACATCCACTTCACAAACTTTCTCAAAAATAATGGTTTCACTCAATTGACATCTGAACCATGTATTTTTGTTAAAATGGAGGGAGGAAGAGCTGTCTGTATTATTGGAGTTTACGCGGATGACTTATTAATAACAGGAATAAAATACTATATAAATAAAATTATTAAAAGAATTAAGAAAAACTTTAAAGTTTCAAAATGCAGTGAAGCGGATTATATTTTAGGAATTAATATTGAAAAGGAAAATACAAGCTACGTAATTTCTCAAATTCAATTAATAAATGATATATTACAAAAATTCAAAGTTAAAAATATAAGAAAGTCAAAAACGCCTTGTTCAAGCATCTCAAATTCAGCAAAGAATAATGAACCATTCGATAAAACAACATTTAAAAGTGCAATCGGATCGTTAATCTATCTAGCCAGGTGTACCCGTCCAGATATTACTTACGCTGTAGGAAAGATTGCTAGAAATTCTGAGAATCCTACCATAGCTGATTGGAAAATGGTAATAAATATATTAAAATACTTAAATTATACTAAATACTACAAAATTAAATATAAAGGACAGGGGGAAATTATGGCATATACTGATGCTGACTACGCTGGTGACCCAAAAGATAGGAAATCTACTTCGGGGTATATAATATCAATGAATAATGATCCAATATGTTGGCAATCCAAGAAACAAACAGTAGTTGCCACATCTACCGCGGAAGCTGAATACATTGCTACCGCTGAATGTACTAAAAAGGTTTTATGGATCCGAAATATTTTATATGAAATATTCAACATTAAAAAACCAATAAAAATATTCACTGATAACTTAGCAAGTAAAACGACAATAGAAAACGGTGAACTCAACAATAAATTAAAACATATAGAAATAAAATTTTACTTCAATAAAGATAATATCAAAAATAACAGAATAAAATTAGAATACATCAATACCGAAAGGATGTTGGACGATCCATTAACAAAAGATTTTAATGGGCCAAAAATGACTAAGTTTACAAACCAAATCTTTGACAAGCAAACATTCTGGTCTGAGGGGGAATGTTAGAATACAAAGAAAAATATATTAAATTTATATTAAAATAATTTATGTTTATTAAATAAATTAAAAGATATTTTTATAATACAACGAACTCGTTGTTAAGCTAATACAATGAAATATATTATGTAATAATTTCTCGTTATATTTTTATTTAGCCACAAATAGTATAAATACAAATGTAATCTCATAAATTTTAAAAATCAAGTAATTACTCATATTAAAATAAATAAACTTTAATCAATAAAATATTTTATAAACAAAAATATATTAAGTATATAAAATAAAATAAAATAATATAAAATGAAATAAAATAAATATTGAATGTAATAATATGAAAGTGCAAGTATATAAAATAAAATAAATATTGAATGTAATAATATGAATGTGCAAGTATATAAAATAAAATAAATATTGAATGTAATAATATGAAAGTGAAAGTATATAAAATAAAATAAATATTGAATGTAAAAATATGAAAGTGCAAATATATAAAATAAAATAAATATTGAATGTAATAATATGAAAGTGCAAGTATATAAAATAAAATAAATATTGAATGTAATAATATGAATGTGCAAGTATATAAAATTATTAATAAAAAATATAAATTTAATTTTTCATATACATGAAAAGATAATTCTATAAAGTTAATAAATATACCGAATATAAAAAAAAAATAAATAAATGTAAATCTTTTATTATTTTAAATGATAAGAAAGAAATATTAAATTATGATAGTTCACATAATCATCCTGAAAAAGAATACGATGTATCTCTATTTATAATGAAACATAAAATTAAAAGATGGAAATGAAAAAAGTTTAATTCTTTTTGGTGTAAAAATAAAACCCCTATATAATAAAATTTCTAAAGAAATAGGACTTATATGTACAGAATATAATTCAATTAAATTCCAAATAACAAGAAATTTTAATAAAATACTATCATCCGATGCAACAACATTTGCTGAAATTCCAAGTGAATCTGAATATTATAAAACAAAGCGAGGTGGAAATTTTATGATATTCAAAAATTCTAATTTAATAATTTTTCAATCCCCTTTTCAAACAAAGTTATTTAGGGAATATAATGATGATATATTTGTTGATGGTACAGTTTTTATTGTCCCTAAATTTAGTTATCAAATATTTATTACAAGAACTTATGGTAAAGAATTAGATAGTTTTTACACTACTTCTTTTGCAATATTAAAAAATAAAGAACAAGGAACATATAAAATATTATTTGAAAAATTATAAAAAAATGCTAATACATGTAACAATAATATTATAATTGAACCAAAAAATTTGCATTGTGATTTTGAAAAGGGCATATCTAAAGCGTCAAAAAAACAATGTTTCCTAATACAAATATTAAATATTGCATTTAACATTATAAAAAATCACTAGAAATTAAAAAAAAAATAAATTATGCTATAATGAAGTAAAAAATGATAATAATATATTTATTTATTATAAAGCTATTTCAAATTTACCATTTATAAATCCTGAATACATATTTGATATTTATGTTATAATTAAAATTAAATCCATTAAAAATAATTATCGTCAAATTTTTAAAATTTTTAGAATATTTTTATGAAACATATTTAGTTGGTTATGATATGAAAATTTGGAATTACTATAATAATAATAATATGGAACATATAACAAACAATACCTCAGAATTACTCAATAATTATTTAAATAATTTATTTCCAACAAACCATCTTTTTATGAATTAATAGATAAATTAAATGAACTTGAACATTTATCATATAATGATTATCAAAGAAAATTAAGAGGAATTTGTAAAATAAAAAAAAGAGCAATAAATAAAAATAATGAAATCAGTGTCTTAATTGAACGCTACAAAAATATTGAAGCCAAATTAATTGATGCTAAATGTATTAGAAATAACATTATTAATTTGTGGTTTGATTGTTTAACTGATTTAAATAAAATAATATAAATATTACTTCATAATAAATAATTAAGAAATGAGAAATGACCAAACGAAATAATCAGAATTCTGTCATTCAAAAATTTAATTTATAAAGCTTAATTAAATTTATACAGTATAAATAAATATTCAAATACAATGTATAATTAATAATTTATCATTATATCATTATAATTATTATTTTTTTTTAATAACATTTAAATAAAAGAATTAATATTAAAAACATTTATATCTTTAATAAAATTTATATTTTTATATAATTCTTTTATTAATAGCATTTAAATAAAAGAATTAAAATCATAAAATCTAACCATTAAATGATTTATTTAATTATTCACTTAATAATTAATTTAAAAGTTGAAATAACAAAATAGGGTGTGGGGCATTTCGCCAAATTGCATTTCGCCAGATTGCATTTCGCTAATTTTTTTGAAAGCATGTGGCGTATTAAAAAAATGTGGCATTTCGCCAAGTTGCAATTCGCCAAATTGAAAATTATTAAATAAATAAATAAATCAATAAATAAAATTAAATATTATTAATATCACATAAAAACAATTTTAAAAAAAATATATTTTGAATTAATATTTATTTATTTATTCATTTATTTATATCAATACTCTACTTGTCGAAATGCAACCTGGCGAAAAGCAACTTGGGGAAATGCAACATTTTAATACTACGCCACTTGGCGAAATGCAACCTGGCGAAATGCAATTTGGGGAAATGCTACTCTCCCAACAAAATAATACAATAAAATAATATTATGTAGCATAATATAGCAATAGCCACATATTTATTTATATCACGTGAAAATTGGCGTAATGCGGGGGTGGTGCGTTTCGGAATGTGGCTTTAAATATTTTTACATAAATTTTCATTTCGGAATGTGGCTTATATTATTTTTTTTATAAATTTTTATTTATGAATATAATATTTAAATATTAAAATAAAATGGCACATATAATTTCTTTGAAAAAATAATTATTAAAAATATTTAAAATGTGATATATTTCAAAAAAAATAATGATTTACATTCGCCATATTCTGAAAATTTTTATTTATTTATTAATTTATTCATTTAATTATTTAATAATAATATTTAATAATATTTCTTTTTATACTATTTTCTAATTATAAAGTTTGTTTATTATATGGAAATATAATAATTTACATTAATTTAAAATACTGTAAAAATTATAATAAAATTCATGTTAATATATATGAATATGCTATATCATTTATTTATTATATAATTTATTTGTTGCTAAATTCAGTTTTTATATTAATTTCATATCAATATCTTATTTATTTTATTTTATCATATTATATATTATTATTTCACTGCATATTTATTTTATTTTATTTTATTTTATTTTATTTCGATTGATACTTGCAATTTATTATAATTCACATATTTATTTTATTTTATTAGTACTTGTATTTTTATTATAATTCAAATATTTATTTTGTTTTATTTTATTTTATTTTTATTAATACTTGTATTTTTATTATAATTCAAATAATTTTTTTATTTTATTTTATTTTATTTTATTTTATTTTATTTTATTTTATTTTATTTTATTTTTATTAATACTTTATTCCTTTATATTACTTCACTATTTTATTTTATTTTATTTTATTTTATTTTATTTTATTTTATTTTATTTTATTTTATTTTATTTTATTTTATTTTATTTTATTTTATTTTATTTTATTTTATTTTATTTTATTTTATTTTATTTTATTTTATTTTATTTTATTTTATTTTATTTTATTTTATTTTATTTTATTTTATTTTATTTTATTTTATTTTATTTTATTTTATTTTATTTTATTTTATTTTATTTTATTTTATTTTATTTTATTTTATTTTATTTTATTTTATTTTATTTTATTTTTATTAATACTTTATTCCTTTATATTACTTCACTATTTATTTTATTTTATTTCTTTTATTTTATTTTATTTTATTTTATTTTTATTAATACTTTATTCTTTAATATTACTTCACTATTTATTTTATTTTATTTTATTTTTATTAATACTTTATTCTTTAATATTACTTCACTATTTATTTTATTTTATTTCTTTTATTTTATTTTATTTTATTTTATTTTATTTTATTTTATTTCTTTTATTTTATTTTATTTTATTTTATTTTATTTTATTTTATTTTATTTTATTTTATTTTATTTTATTTTATTTTATTTTATTTTATTTTATTTTATTTTATTTTATTTTATTTTATTTTATTTTATTTTATTTTATTTTATTTTATTTTATTTTATTTTATTTTATTTTATTCAATCTGTACTTCATATTTATATTTCAATATTTATTCATTTTATTTTATTTTATTTTATTTTATTTTATTTTATTTTATTTTATTTTATTTTATTTTATTTTATTTTATTTTATTTTATTTTATTTTATTTTATTTTATTTTATTTTATTTTATTTTATTTTATTTTATTTTATTTTATTTTATTTTATTTTATTCAATCTGTACTTCATATTTATATTTCAACTATTTATTTTATTTTATTCATTCTGTATTTCATATTTATATTTCAACTATTTATTTTATTTTATTCAATCTGTACTTTATATTTATATTTCAACTATTAATTTTATTTTATTCATCCTGTACTTTATATTTATATTTCAACTATTTATTTTATTTTATTCAATCTGTACTTCATATTTTTATTTCAACTATTTATTTTATTTTATTTTATTCAATCTGTACTTTATATTTATATTTCAACTATTAATTTTATTTTATTCATCCTGTACTTTATATTTATATTTCAACTATTTATTTTATTTTATTCATTCTGTACTTCATATTTATATTTCAACTATTTATTTTATTTTATTCAATCTGTACTTTATATTTATATTTCAACTATTTATTTTATTTTATTCATTCTGTACTTCATATTTATATTTCAACTATTTATTTTATTTTATTCAATCTGTACTTCATATTTATATTTCAACTATTTATTTTATTTTATTCATCCTGTACTTTATATTTATATTTCAACTATTTATTTTATTTTATTCATTCTGTACTTCATATTTATATTTCAACTATTTATTTTATTTTATTCAATCTGTACTTCATATTTATATTTCAACTATTTATTTTATTTTATTCATCCTGTACTTTATATTTATATTTCAACTATTTATTTTATTTTATTCATTCTGTACTTCATATTTATATTTCAACTATTTATTTTATTTTATTCAATCTGTACTTTATATTTATATTTCAACTATATATTTTATTTTATTTTATTCAATCTGTACTTCATATTTATATTTCAACTATTTATTTTATTTTATTCATTCTGTATTTCATATTTATATTTCAACTATTTATTTTATTTTATTCAATTTGTACTTTATATTTATATTTCAACTATTTATTTTATTTTATTTTATTTTATATACTTATACTTCTATATTATTACATTCTATATTTTTTTCATTTTATTTTTAAATATTCTTTTTAAAATTCTTATTTCCTTTTTAATATTTTTTTATCTAATATTTTAAATAAATTTTATATAATACGAAAATCTTTTTTACTCAGGAGCATTATATTTAACTTGATAAGGAAAGATTATTTGAAAATTTAATTATAAATATTAAATTAAAACTTTTTTTAGTAATAGTAATAATAACAATAACATTTTTAAACATAAATTTCTATTAAATAATAAATAAATTATTTTAGATATTTATATTATACAAATCTAATAAACTAACAAAAAGAGCATTACTATTTTTACAAATAGTAAAGTTTTTTTAGAAAGCCTGATAGAAATAATTTAAAATATTAATTATTTTCTTTTATAAGTATTATAATACTTAAATATCATTATATATATTTAAAATGTATATTTGAATATTTATTAAAAATATGAAATATACATTAAATATATTTTTAAAAAATATATTAATTTAATAATTGGTTTATTTTATAAAAATTATTTATTTATTTATTAATTTACTACAATATAAAATAAAAATAATGAGAAATGCAATACATTCATATTTTTAATATTTTATAATACTAATATATAATAATAAAGACATCTTTTAATTTTATTTAATAATATTTAATTAAGTAAAAAATATTTAAAATAAATTTATAAAAAAAATTTTTTTTTAATATTTTTAAGCTAACCCTATCAATAAATATTAAATAAATTTAAATATTGAATTTCTTATTAAATAAAAAAATTTAATTTTCAATTAATTGTAATTATGATTTTGAAAGGATTTTAATAATTATTTTTATTTTGTTTTATTAAAATTAATGATTTCATTATTCAATCTAATTAAACAATTAAACCAATTTTCGATGATATCATTTTTACTACATCCAATATTTTTTAATTCGGCTTCCATATTTTTATAATATTCAACTAAAATATTAATGTCATCGACCCTTTCTGATATTCTGCTCTTTTTTCTCCAAATTCCTTTAATTCTCATATGGTAATCATAGTAAGATTTGGATTCTTCAAATTGTATTGTATATATTAATTTATAAAATGAAGGCTTTTTTACAAATAAATTTTTTAAATAACTGTTATAAGATTCTGAAGCATTATTTGTTATGTGGTCTATATTATTGTAATAATTCCAATATTTTATATTATAGATATTTAGAAATGTTTTCTCAAAATAATCTAAAAAATTCAAAAATTGGGAACAGGTAGATTTATATCTCATGCATGTATTTTTAATTTTATTAAAAATATCAGGTATGTATTCAATATTAATAAAACATAAATTAGAAATCGCTTTATAATAAGTATTTAAAATATTATGATCTTTCACTTCCTTGTAACATAATTTATTTTTTTTTGTCATTAATAATCTTTTATAATGCCAAAAACAATATTTAATATTTATATTGGGAAAAATATTTTCCACTGCATTAGATATTCCTTTTTCAAAATCACAATGAAAAATTTTTTCTGAGAAATTAATATTTGCATTATATTTAATTATATTTTTTTTTATTTCATTAAATAATATTTCGTAAGTTGTTTGTTCTTTGTTTTTTAATATTGACATGGAAGTAGTGTAAAAACAATTTAATTCTGTAACATAAGTTCTGGTAATGAATACTTGATAACTATTAGTTGGAGCTATTAAAAATGTACCATCAGCAAATATATGTTTATTCTCCATAAATAATTTTGCTTGGAATGGTGATTGAAAAATTATTATATTAGAATTTTTGAATATCATAAAGTATTCACCTCTTATTGTTTTATAATATTCAGATACATTAGGAACTTCATCAAATGTTTTTACATTAGGAAATAATTGTTTGTTTTTATATCTTGTTATTTGGGACTTAATTGTTTTATATTCAGGGCATATATATCCTATTTCTTGAGAAATTTTATCAAATATGCGTTTTGATTTTATATCAGAAGGAATCAAACTTTTTTTTATTTCATCTTTAATTTTATGTTTTATTAATGATTTGGATGCATTAATTTCATTACTAGGATGATTATGTGAAGAATCATAATTTAAAACCTCTTTATTATCATTTAAAATAATAAAAGACTTACATTTATTTAATGTTTTATATTCTGTACATCTATATATTTTTGTATTATCTTTTTTTAATTTTGAAAAATTATATTTAAATTTTCGATCTATAATTATTTGCTCTTTTCCTCGATTTGTTTCACTTATATCAATTTTTAGATTTCCCTCCATCAAAATTTTTAATATAAATATTAATAAATATGAAAATATTTATTTTTTATTTTTTATTTAATATGTATTTTCAATTTTTTTTAAAAATTACAATTATAAATATAAAAATATTTTATTTTATTTCAAGAAAATTATTAAAAAAATATTTATCTTTTTTTTTTTATTTTATTTTTTCATTATAAAATAAAATATTTATTTAATTATTATTTATTTATATAATAAAAAATTACAGTTATAAATATAAATAAATATGAAAATATTTTATTTTATTTCAAGAAAATTACTAATAAAATATTTTATTTCAAGAAAATTACTAAAAAAATATTTATCTTTTCTTTTTTTTATTTTATTTTTTCATTATAAAATAAAATATTTATTTAATTATTATTTATTTATATAATAAAAAATTACAGTTATAAATATAAATAAATATGAAAATATTTTATTTTATTTCAAGAAAATTACTAATAAAATATTTTATTTCAAGAAAATTACTAAAAAAATATTTATCTTTTCTTTTTTTTATTTTATTTTTTTATTATAAAAAAAAATATTTATTTAATTATTATTTATTTATTTATTTATTTATTTATATAATAAAAAATTACAGTTATAAATATAAATAAAAATGAAAATATTTTATTTTATTTTTTTTGTATTTTATTTTTTTAATCTTTTTTATTTTTTTTATTTTTTTTTTATTTTTAATTTTTTTTATTTTTTTATTTTTTTTATTTTTTTATTTTTTTATTTTTTTTATTTTTTTATTTTTTTATATTTTTATTTTTTATTATCAAATATATATTAAATTATGAAATTATTATAAAATAAAATATTTATTTAATTATTATTTAATTATTTATTTATATAAAAAATTTTATATATAATACGCCATCTCAAAAATCATGTGGCTTATATCTATTCACGTGCGGTTCCGAAACGCGCTCTCCCCATATGAATATAATGTGCCATAAATGATGAATAGTTAAAATGCTCACTGTAATATAAACAAGAAGAGTTATAATTCCTAATAATCAAAAATAAATAAACAACATCAAAATTTATTAATCATAAATTTAAGTGTGTTATTCATTTATTATTATTTATTATTACTTATTATTTATTATTTATTACTTATTATTTATTATTTATTACTTATTATTTATTATATATTATTAATTATTCAATTATTTATTATTTATTTATTTTTTTATTAATTATTAATTATTATTTTTAATTATTTATTACTTATTATTATTTATTATTTATTATTTATTACTTATTACTTATTAAAAAACTCAAAATAACCCATGAGGTTATTTTGAGTTTTTTAATAACCCATGATCATAATTTTGTAAAGTTAATAAATAATAAATAATAAATAATAAATAATAATAATTAATAATAATATTAATTAATAATAAATAATAAATAAAAAGTAATAAATAATAAATAAAAAAATAAAATAATACAATAAAAAAATAGTAATAAGTAATGAATAATAAAAAATAATAATTAATAATTTATAAAAAAAATAAATAAATAATAAATAATAAATAAATAAATTAATATTATTTATTATTTATTATTAATATTTATTATTAGTTATTATTATTATTAATTATTATTATTTATTATTTATTATTATTAAAAATTTGGGATTTATATGTTAACTTTATTAAATTATGATTATGGGTTATTTTGAGTTTTTTAATAAATGAACTAAAAATTTAAACTAAAATGAATTTACATAGGGGATCATGTACTTCGCAATAGCGCATTTCGCAATTGTGCATTTTGAAATGTGGCTTATATAAATTTTAAAATAAAGCCATAGAATTTAAGATATTCTATACAATCATAAATATATAAATAATTATTATTTTAAATTTTATTAAAATAGAATTATAAAAAATTATTTTTTGTTTATAAAAAATTATTTTTACAATTGAATATTAATATATTATATATATAAAAAAGAAAATTTATTATTTATTTAATTATTATTTATTTAATATTAGATATTTAATTATTATTTATTTAAATATTAAAAAACAAGCCACATACGAAAAACACGCCATATTGCGAAATGCACAATTACGAAATACACTAGATTCATTTACATGTATTAATATTTTCACATTGAGACTTTTACATTTAACATATTAATATATGTATTAATATTTTCACATTGTGACTTTTACATTTAACATATTATTATATGTATTAATATGTTTAACATTTATTAAACATACTTTATATGTTACTTATTTCATATGTTTCACATATTCTAACAATTATTTATTATTTATTATTTATTATTTAATATTTATTATTTTTTATTTAATATTTATTATTTATATATTTATTTTTTTGTAATACTTTAACGAAAATGTCTGAAATTGTTTGATTAAAATGGTCTTGAACTAGAATCTTTTTTTTTTTGTATAAGATAAAATAATTTAAAAATTGAATATTAAAAAATATATATATATAACAAATAAATAAATAAATAGATTATAAAAAAAAAAAAAAAAATTAAATTAAATCAGAATTACAAATTATTGGTTATTGAAAGACTGAAATTTGTTTGAGGACATTCCATTATCAAATAGATGATTTGCCAAAAATAAGTTAAAAAAAAAAAAGTTAAAATCTGAATAATTCACATTCTATAAAAAAAAAAAAAACAGATAATAATAATTATAATATTTTATTTAAAATTTATAATGTTGTTTTTTTTTTTGTTTTTTTGTTTTTTTGTTTTTTTGTTTTCTAATCATTAATTAATTATTGCAAAAAAAAAAATTAAAAAAAAAATATCTTCTATTTGTTTTACATAATGTAAAAACATAAAAAAATAAAAAAAAATTTACAAACTATTAATTATTAACTTTATCTAATATTATTTAATTTCATTTTTTTTAAACTATACTTTATTAATATGTATTTTATATAAATTTAAGCTTTTTAATTAAAATTGTTAAAGTAAAAAAAATATTTTCTTTTTTGTTCTAATTTTCCAATTTTCTTTATTTTTATAATTATGAAATTTTTATTAATATTACAAGTCATAATAAATGGATAAAACAGTGGATATAACATATCTATCTAAAAAATTAAATTTTGTTGCAAATCAATGAGACAATTTTGTTCATAAAGTAATAAGATTTTATAGTTTTATAATAAGAATAATTTTCATATTTATTACAATAATTAACCATATCAAAAACAACGAACTACAAATAGTAATATAAAACATTAGTAAATAAGACTATTACTAATAATAAACAATAAATAATCAAAAAAAAAAAAATTAATAATAAATAATAATTTATAATAATAATAAACTAAAAAAAAAAAAAAGTAATAACTAATAAGAATTATTAATTAACATTGAATATGTAAATAACTAATAGTAAATAGGTAATAAGTAATTAAGAATAAATTTATTAATATTATGATGATAAACAAATAATTATGATAATTACTAAATCATACATAGATAAAGATTATCATTTAATCAAAAATTATTATATATTAATATAATTTTTTTAAAAATAAAAAAAATCATTAATCAAAAATTATTATATATTAATATAATAATTTTTTTTAAAAATAAAAAAAAATCATTAATCAAAAATTATTATATATTAATATAATAATTTTTTTTAAAAATAAAAAAAAATCATTAATCAAAAATTATTATATATTAATATAATAATTTTTTTTTAAAAAATAAAAAAAAAAAAGGATTATAGAAAATTTAGATTTGAGGCATAACACATATTAAATATTATAATATTAAAAAATAATATTTTTCAAAGGAAAATTATAGGCATTTTTTTTTTCTTTTTAATAAATATAAAGTTGGATGATTTGCTATTTAAATCGAAATAACAAATTTTAATTCTACTAAATTTTTTTAAGTCTAAAAATTTTGATTAATATTTGCATTATTATAACTATTATTTCATTTTGCTGAAAAGTATAATTATATTATTATAATTTATTATTTATTAAGTTTAGCTAATATATTAATCTACAGTATATAAAACTTTAATATTATTTAATATAAATTCCATTTAATATAAATATTTAATTTTATTATATATAAATATATATTTTTTTGTTCTTTATTATTTCTAGATTTGTACTACATACAAATTGCTTTAAAATACCAATCTTTTTTTTTTTTTTTCCTAATTATCTCTTTTATTCCTTAATTTTTAAAAAAAAAAAAAAAAAAAAATTAATATAATTAATTAAAATAAAAAAAAAAATTTTTTTTTTAATTTTCTTTTTTTTTCTTTCTTAGCAAATTCTTTTATTAATTTCATTTTCCCTAAAAAGAAATATATATAGCAGAATATGTGTGTGGCTTGATTAGTTATAAAAATTTATATAAATTTTATTTACTAAAATGTTTAAAAAAAAAAAACTATATTAGGAAATTATAAATAGTCTAGAATCAAATTATTGAAAGATTATTAAAAAAAAATAATAATAATTATAAATAGTATATAAACATTTTTAATAATTAAAGAAATATTATTAGAAAGATAAATTGTGTTAATAAAATAAAAGATATTTATTAATTTACAAAATCTAAATCCACTTGAAAAGGGACCGAAAATGTTGAATAATAATAATAATACTAATAATAATAAAGTATTAATATACAAATATATATAATTTATTTATCAGTTTAGACAATGATTAAATGTATTTAATATATTTTAGTACATAAGTATATAATTAAAAATAATAATAATTAATATTTAAAAAATTATGTTTTATAAGCTTTTATTTTTTTATTTATTTTTTTTACCAACCACAGTACACCAACTAATTAAAAAGAACCATTTTATAATCTGTTCCACTTTAAATTAGCACCATTAAAAATTATCCTATTAATATATAACAATAATAAAACTATGAATTATTATTTTCTATTAATAATTTAAAGGTTAATTTTTTTTAGATAAATATTTATTATCAATTATAAATTTATAATTAATTAATAAATAATATATTATAGATTTACAAATTCATTTTGTGTAGAGTTTTTAAAATTAGAAAAGTGGAATTAAATTAATTTTTATACAAATGTTAATTCATTATTATAAATGAATTAACTATTTAAATTACTAAAATGTATTTTAGATAATTCATATATCCAATTAAATGTTGATTTTTTTAATTTACAATACTACAATAATATATAATAAATACATCAATTAAAATATAATATATTACTTTTTCAAATGAAAAAAAAATTTTTTAATGAAAATAAAACTATATATTAATAAAAGTATCATATAATTTATTAATATTATGACCTTTTTTTTTTTAATTAAAGTAACAAGTAACAAGCCGTACTATTGGTAAAATATTCTTATGCCACAATTAACAAAAAAGCTTAATATTATGATTATTACAATTATTGCGATTATATAATTAGTACATGATAATTTAACTAAACTAAAAAAAAAAAAAAAAAAAAAAAAAGCATGTACAAACTTAAATTATTTATTCATAACTATATACCTATATACCTAAAATTATTTAATTTATCACCAATCCTTACTCTAATTTAGATAGTATAATTGATAATAAATTTTTGAAGAATAATCATTCTAAAAAGATATCTTAATATATTATTTATTACTTATATATTATTATAATTAATATGATTACTAGTTATTATATCATGATATTAATATCTAATCATATAAAAAAAAAAGTCTTAATTTTTTTTTTTTTGGTAAATGTATATTAATTGAATGTAATATATTATTTATATATAAAAATTGTATGATTATTGTACAACAAAAAAATTTTTTTTTGACATTTTTTTATATCATCAGTTTTTTAATATATTATATCAAGCATATATATATATTTTATATTAATATAGTTTATATTATACAATGTAATTAATAATATAGATTATAATATATTTTATTTAGACTTTGATATATTATGTTTTATTGAAACTATGCAGTTTATTAATTAAAATATAAAAAAAAAGATAATATTGCTAAAAAATTAAAAAAAAAATTTTTTTTTTATCTTATTACTTTTTCATATACAATAACTTTTTGAACCACAGAGTAAATCCTATTTTTTTTTAAATTTAATAAAATTCCTATTGCTTGACTATATAATTACTAGAACTAAAAGCACTTGATCTGTAAGAGAATTACTGAGGTTGTTCCTATATATTATTAAATATAAGTAGATAATAAAACAAAGAATGATATTATACTCTTGTATAATTAAAAGTATTTTTATATTAATATAATAATATATTTTAAAAGATATCCATATCAATATATAGGATATATTATTGTATATAACAAATATAAATAAACAAATACTTATTTGAATTATATTTATATTTATATTTATATTTATATTTATATTTATATTTATATTTATATATATTTATATTTATATTTATATTTATATTTATATTTATATTTATATTTATATTTATATTTATATTTATATTTATATTTATATTTATATTTATATTTATATTTATATTTATATTTATATTTATATTTATATTTATATTTATATTTATTTATATTTATATTTATATTTATATTTATATTTATTTATATTGGTATAATAATATATACTTATAAAAAAAAATTGAATTATGGGAAAGAAGAAAAGAAGTTAGAGAGTTTTATTAATAAAATATATTATAATATAAAGTATTATATTTGAAATAACAAAAAGGTTTTTTTGAAATTAAAGAAAAAAAAAGTCTTTAAATTGATGCGGTATTTATTTAATATTTAATTTGTTACCTTAAAATAAATATATAAATATATAAATATATAAATGTATAAATATATAAATATATAAAATTAATTTAATTAAAAAATTTTAATTATTTTTGATTAATCCGTTCATCATATTGTATTGCTATCAAATATATTATATTCTTTTGAAGGTATATATATTTGAGTTTTATATAAAATATTGGAAAAAATATATATAAAATATATGTAATAATTTATTAAAAATAAAATAATAATAATAATAATAATATAAAAAAATTTTTTTAAATATTTAAATGATAAAATAAATACTATACTATTATAGGTCTAATATAAAATAATATAATCTAACCCTAATATAATTTTCAATAATTTTAATTATGAAACAATAAAAAGTGTTTTAGCTAGTGCTTACTCTGTAATTTATAAATTGTACTAGTAACAACCAAAAAAAAAATTATTAAATAATTTAAATAAATTATACTGATGATTATAATAAAAAAAATTGAACAAGCTAATTTTTTTTTTTTTTAATTTTAGCATCATTTACATTTGGTGCAAATAAAAAATTATGATAAATTTATTATTTAAATTTATTTTATTATTAACATTATTCTTTTACATCGCATCATTACTTCTACCATTGTACAAAAGAATGTAATAATTTTGTCTTAAAGTCATAATTTTTATAGTCATTATGAAGATTTTAGTATTTTTTTTTTTTTTGAATGTTAATGGTATTTATTTTATAATTTATAAATGATGAAATTATTCTATACTCAATTTTTTTTTATATATATATGTTTTATGCAAATTTCAATAATTATAATTACAATAATATATATATTGTTTATATTAATAATATTAATAATAGAGTTATAAATAATAATTGTTTAGTACTACTACTAATAATAATAGTAGTAATAATAAAAATAATAGTATCCTTTCATAAAAACAATAATAACTTTAATAATATCCTAAATTACAAAAGTAATTTTAACTAGAAAATGTGGTTATAAATAAATATAAGCATACTTTTAAATAAAAAATTATTATGAACCAATCTCAACAACTTTCAGCATATTATTTAAATCTTTGTATACTACATATTAAATGATTTAATACTAAAATAATATATAGAAATAAAATTTTTATAAATTTTTTTTTATATATTACGTATCATATTTAGTAAATATTATAATATATTACATATAGTACTTTGATATATATAAAATTGCAAATTATATTTTAATAATTTCGACAAATATTGTTAATTATATCGTTAATATATTATAAAATTTCTAATTTTTTTATTTGGAATACAAATCATATCATATAATAAATCATATAATATTAATATATTAAAAACAATAGAATTAATATAGTATATTACATTTATTTTGTAATTAGTTTTTATTTAAAAATTTTTAATTATTTATTTTTTTAGTTTATATATTTTTTAATTTTACCCAAATATATTCAAATCTTAATTAAAATGACGAATATATAATTATTAAAGTTTTAACATTACTTTCGTGTTATTTTATTTTAATTTTTATAATTGCATTACTCTTTTTATATTACTTCACTATTTATTTTATTTTATTTTATTCAATCTATACTTCATATTCATATTTAAAGTATTTATTTTATTTTATTTTATTCAATATGTACTTTATATTCATATTTAAACTATCTATTTTATTTTATTCAATCTGTACTTTACATTTATATTTAAACTATTTATATTATTTTATTTTTTTTATTAATACTTTAATATTTTATAATATTTCACTATTTATTTTATCTTATTTTATTTTACTCTTTCATCATCGAAAAAAGTATTATAAAAATAAAAGTATTAATAAAAAATTATTGTTTTAAAATTATGTGAATTGAAAATTTTATCATTAAAAATAATAATAAAAAAAATAAAAAAATAAAATAAAAATAAAAAAATAAAAAAAAAAATAAAATTATTATTAATAAAGATAAATATTTGTTTATTTGTTTTATTAGTAATAAAGATTAACTAAATTATTATTTTATTATTATAATTTAATTAAAATAAATAATTTAGCTTATTTTTAGTTTGAATTAGTTGAAATAAAATTAAAATAAATAATTTAGCTTATTTTTAGTTTGAATTAGTTGAAATATATTTATTTTCTATGTTTGTTTAATTTTTTATTAAAGTATTCTTTCTATATATATTATTTATTAATTTAATATTTATATACTCAAGTAACTTTGTTAAAATCCTATTTTTATTTATTTTTTTTTTTCAAGTTAACAATTATTTAAAATTGATAAATTAGTGAAATAAAAATTTTTTTGAAGAAAAAATTAATACAAAAAAAAAAAAAAAATAAATATGAATTATAAAGTATTTGTTAATTAATACTTTATACTAATAATATTATTAATTATTCAATTTATTCAAATAACATTAATATATATTTGATGAATATAAAAATTACATAATATTAAACATAATTATAATCATGGTTTTATTATTATTAAAAGTTATTTTATTTTTAATATTTTATTTAAAAAGGAAAATTATTAATGTTTTTTTTTTAAATATATTTTATTTTTAATATTTTAATTAAAAAATTAGGAAAATTATTATTATTATTTTTAAATATATAGTAAATCATTAAAAAAATTAAAAAAAAAAAAAAAAAAAGACCAATTATTATTTCTTATAATATAATTTAATTATATAATTGGATACTTTGAATAATAAGTATAATTGATGATTTTGAATTTTGAATTTGAATATTATTAGAATTAAAAAAAAAAATTGATAAATGATAATAATATATTAATTTTTTTTTATAAATAATTGTAATAATAATACATAAACAAATTATTAATTAAATGAACTAATAAAGTTATTTTTCCTTTTTTTTTTTTTTTTTTAAAAAAAATAGGTCACTATTTTTACCCTTACATTATATGTATTATATGCTTTATTTTCCATCCATCTTTTCTTTTCTTGAAAGAATGGATAAATTTTTCAAAAGATTCTTTTCTATAAAGTTAAGGTTAATGATAAAACATTAAAACTTTAATTCTAATTAACAATATTCGTTTTATTATTATTATTATTATTATTATCATTATTATTTATTTATTTTTATTATAAATATATATATATAAATTTTTATATAAAATTTTCAATCATTATAATATAAATACATAAAGTGAATAAATAAATAAATAAATAAATAAATAAATAAATAAAACTTATTAACATATTTTGATAATATATTCAATTAATATATGTGAATTACATTTAATTTATAATCCATTTAATATAGTAACAAAAAATAAGTGTTAGTGTTATTTATTATATTAGTATAAATTAGCAATTTAATTTTATTATTTGTAATTTATTATTATTATATTATAACAATATTTTAATATTATAATCTTATATAACACTAATATATTTTATATTAGTTATTAAAATTTATATTATATGTTACTATAATAATTTAATTATATATTAAAGTAATTAATATATATAAATGATTTTACTATTTATTAAGATTTTGTTTAATCTTTACGATATTACATTACTATATAAATTAATATGAATGATAATATATTTCATATTATATTAAATTATAAAAAAATTAAATATCATTTTTTTAGTTTTTTTTTGGATGAAAATTATTTGTATTAGTAATATTTAATAAATATATTAGTAATATATATTAAAATACAATAAAAATAAATTAATGAAAAAATATTTAATCTAATCATATAAATATTTATAAATTCATGATATTATATTATTAATATAATAAATAATGAATTTTAATATATAATGTAATCCTATTTTATTATTAAATAAAAACAAAATACAAAAAATAATTGTCAATAATGAATATTTTCCATTTATGATTATAACTTAATTAATAGTTTTATAATATATATATTATTGATTCAATCTATTAGTATACTATTCCTATTTGAAAGTTTTTTTTTGTTAATATAGAATAAACATTTTATTCAGTAATATTAATTAATTTATTATATCTATTTCTATATTATTAATTAATTTATATATAATAAAATTATAATAATGTATTTTTTATAATTTATTTATATATTATATTTAATATATAATATTATACTAAATGAGTATAATTGTGCATATAATTAATATATTATTAAATAAAGTTTTTTTTATTTTGGAAGTTTGTTTATTATAAGCATAAAAAAATATATGCTTAATAATAAAAAATATATTTTTTTAAAAATTATCTATATTATATATTTTAATAATAAAAAAATTTTTTTTTAAAAAATTATATATAATACACATATGTTTTTTTTTCTTGTTAATGTATTTAATAAATAATTAATTTCATAAAAAATCAATATAATATTATATTAATATAATATATGTTTAGTATATTGTAAATAAATTGTAAACAATTACGTTAAAATTCATCATTTTGAGTATTAAAAGTATTTTTATATTTTTATTTGAAAATAAATTATAATCTATATATACATTTTCAAGGGAAAAAATTGATAATAAAATATTAAGAAAAAGTTTAAAAGATATAATTAATATTATTTATTTTTTTTTTTTTCAAAAAGATATATCTTAAAATATTGAGTAGAGATAATTAATATTCTAAAAATAAAATATATATATATATTGAAACAATGAAGAGGGAAAAAGAATTAAGTAAAAATCAATTAAATTATATGAATGATCAAGCAATAAATTAAATAAATTAATAAATGAAAAATTAATTAATATATAGAACTTCATCGTTATTAGCTAATATAAGAAAATTTCATTAGTTTATTATTAGATAAAAAAATTAAATAATATATTATATTAACAATATATTAAATATATATATTTTATTAAAGAATTAATTATTGATTGTATAATAACTGATAATATTATTTATTATATTTTTCAATTGTATAAATTTATTTATTTATTTATTATATATATATTCACTTAATTATTATTATTTATATTTTGATTATTATTAATTAAACTTTTTATTTTTTACTCTTAGTAAATTTTATTTTTAAAAAATTATGGAAAATTTCAAATAATATAAAAAGAACTTTTTTTTTCTTGTTTTAAAAAATTTTCATGTATTATTTATTATTTATTAATTTTTGGAAATTTAAATATTATCAATACATGAAATAAGTATTGGAATATAGAAATAATAAAATAATTTTTATTTATTATGAAAAAAAGAGTTTATTATTTTCTGTAACCATTATTTATTTATATACAAGAAAAAAACAAAATTTATAACATATATATAATAGATTATATATAGAAAATTAATACAATTAAAAGAATTTATCATGAATACAATACTCTAATATTTATTTAAAAAAAAAAAAAAGAATTTATTCAATATATACATTGTAGATAATTATTTATTTTATATTTTTTTAAAAAAAACAATTTTTATTTAATTTATTTATATACCAAATTCAAATACTTCTTATAAATATCGTTTACTATCAAATATAATATATTTATTATTTTTATTTTTTGAAAAATGGATTTCTTCTTAAATTGGTGTATTAATTGTGGAAAACGAAGTGAGGTTAATATATAAATTTTTTAAAAAGAAAAATTATAATTTAAATTATAAAAATAAAGATATATAAGTTACTAATATTTTTTTGTTTTTAAATATTTTTAATTTTTTTTATATAGTATTTATATTGTTGTAATGAATGTCGTTTGAACGACTTAAAAAAGAAGACTACTACTCTTAATGTAAATAATTATACCCTAGAATTCAAAAACCGGAGCCCATTTCATAGTCATAGTTTTTATAAAACAAAATATTATCAAGGAAAACATTCAATAAATAATTCAAAATTTGTATCACCGTGGTTAAGAGTGAATATGAAGATTCAAAACAATAATAATGAATTAGTTGGAAATGGAAGTTTCAGTAGTACAACAAGTTCAAGTAATGGTTCTATTAGTGATTTAACTTCAACGAACGATAGTAGTACAAATCAACAAGTGACATTGTCTATATATTCATCGCCACCAAAAGAAAGTAGTAAATTGATAACAACTCAAAAAAGACCACGTTACTATATTCAAACATTCCATAATCAAGATATAAGTAAACAAACACAGGAAAAGCAAGTCTTAACCCCATTAAGTGAAAAGGATAATATGGAATATGAAAATGGTTCAAATAATGTAAATAAATCTTCAAGAATGTATTCAGAAGGAAATGAAAATTCTAGCCATTGGTACTGGTCCAGTGATAGTGATGATGAAGATGATGAATATTAACCATGAGAATTTATTTTTATATTAATATCTTTTTTTTTGGGGGAAAATTAAAAAAAAAAAAGATATATTATTATTTATTTATTTACTATTAGTTATGTAAATAATGTATAAATATATTTATTAAAATGGTTTTAATTTTTTATTTTTTTTTTTTAATTCTTTTATAAGTAAGAAAAAATTAAAAAGAAAAGTTGAATCCAAGAAAAAATACCCATAAATTATTATATATATAAATATAAAACATAAAAAACCTTAAAAAAAAAAAAAAAAAAAAAAAAAAAAGAAAATGGAAGAAAAAAAATAGACTAAAACGAAAACAGAAAAATAAGAAAATTATAAAAATAAAGTGAAAAAGGAAAAGGAAAAAAAAAGTATAGATAGAAATCTTTGAAATGAAGAATATAAAGGGAAAAAAATTTTGTCAATGAAAGGACATGAGAAGTTTAAATTTTTTTTTTTTTTAGATTTAAATTTTTTTAAAATATTTATTGTTGTATTAATATTATTTATTCATATTTAATTATTTTAATATTGTTGTATTAATATTATTTATTCATATTTAATTATTTTAATATTTAATAGCATATAATTTAATAAAATTATAAATACAAAAGAGAAGTATTTATATGCAAATACTTTCTTAATTTATAAATAAACATAAACAAATAATTTTAAAATAAAAAAAAAAAAAAATATTGTCGTTATTTTTTTTTATAAAATCTAATTTTTTATTTATGATGAAAAGACTATTATCTTAATATTTTTTCAAAATTATCATTGTAATATATATAATTCATTATAAAATACACAGGCATTCATCAAAAAACAAACAAACAACACCATTTTTTTTACTATCAAAAAAAAAAAAAAAAAATAAAATAAAATAAAATAAATAAAAAATAAAAAATAAAAAATAAAAAATAAAAAATAAAATAAAAAATAAAATAAAAAGTAATATTTCTAAAAATTAGTATGAAAGTGTTATTTTTTTTCTTATTATTTATTTATTAAAATATGAACTTTGATAAAGCTTATGATATATTTATTATATTTCGTATAAAATGCAAAATGGTAATTGATTTAAAAATATTTTTTTTATTTATTCTTAATAGTTTTTAATTATATATTTAGTATTTATATTGTTGTGATTAATAGATGTACTATACTATTTTTTTTTTCTTATATATATATATAATTAATATTATACTATAATTACATTTTATTTTTTTTATTATTTTGTATATATAATTAATATTATATTATATATATTTTATCTTTTTTTTTTTTTTTTTTTTTTTTTTTTTTTTTCTATGCTATACTATTTTATTTTATGGTTTTTAAATGGTAATTGATTTAAAAATTTTTTTTATTTATTCTTAATAGTTTTTAATTATATATTTAGTATTTATATTGTTGTGATTAATAGATGTACTATACTATTTTTTTTTTTCTTATATATATATATATATAATTAATATTATACTACAATTACATTTTATTTTTTTTATTATTTTGTATATATAATTAATATTATATTATATATATTTCATCTTTTTTTTTTTTTTTTTTTTTTTTTTTTTTTTTTCTATGATATACTATTTTATTTCATGGTTTTTAATTATTTTGTTTTGATAATAATTATGTATATATCTATAGATTAAATTAAAATATAAGACAATATTATATGCATAGATAAATAAAAAAGAACTTTAAATTTTATCTTATTTTATTTATTACTTTATAGCAACTTTTTTTGCTTTTTTTTTTTTTTTTTATTTTTTTATAATTAACCATAAAAAAAAATTCAATTTTTATATTTCTCTTGATTAAAATAAATAAAAAAAATATTTACATAAAAATATTAATTATTATTAATAGATTTTTTTTTATATATGACTTTTATTGTATATTTAACATTAATATTATTGTGATTAATAGATATACTATACTACTTTTATATATATATATATATAATTAATATTGTATTATATATATTTTATCTCTTTTTTTTTTTTTTTTTTTTTTTTTTTTTTTTTTTTTTTTTTTTTCTGTGCTATACTATTTCTTTTTATTTTTTTATTTTTTATTTTTTTTTTATATATATAATTAATATTATACTATATATATTTTATCTTTTTTTTTTTTTTTTTTTTTTTTTTTTTCAATGCTGTACTATTTTCATTTTATAATTTTTGAATTTTAATTATTTTGTTTTGATAATAATTATGTATATATATCTATAGATTATATTAAAATATAAGACAATACTATGCATAGATAAATGAAAAGAACTTTAAATTTTATCTTATTTTATTTATTACTTCATAGCAACTTTTTTTGCTTTTTTTTTTATGCTTTTTTTTTATTTTATTTTTTTTTTTTTATAATTAGCCATGAAAAAAAAATTTTTTTATTTATTTTATATATATATATATTTATTATAATATATATAAATTATAGATATTTTTTTTCAAAATATCTACATCTACAGTGTTTTAATTCAAAAAAAAAAAAAAAAAATTTTTTTAATTTAGACATTTTTTTTTATAAATTAAAGTTTATATATATATTTTCTGTATAAATATATTTTTGCTATTTTGCTAATTTAAAATTTTAAATTATTCATGTTCATTATTGTGTAAAAAAAAATATATATAATATATAATTTTTTTAATTATTTCTATTCATTGTGTAAAAAATATAATATAAATTTTTTAATTATTCATATTCATTGTGTTGTGTAAAAAAAAAAATATATATAAATTATATAATACATAAAATTTTTATATTTTTTTATTTTTCTTTTTTTTTTTTTTTTTTTTTTTTTAAACTTTTTATATACTTAATTCATACTATATTTTAATTTTTTTCTTTATTTTTTATTTTTTATTTTTTATTTTTTATATTTATATTTATATTTTTATATTTTATATTTTATATTTTATATTTTATATTTTATATTTTATATTTTATATTTTATATTTTATATTTTATTTATATAAATATTATATTTTTTATATAATATATATTTTCTTATTTTATATATATATTTATTTTATTTTCTATATTTTTATTATTATAATGGCTTTGACATTATTCTGTAATAATCTTAATTGAAAAATATATTTTAGTGAGAAATTACTAACATTTCGGTAAAGATATATTTTAATATTTTTTTGTTGAAATAATAAAAAAATAATATTTTAGGATGTGGTGTATTTTGGAAAGCTACATTTCGTAATATGGCGTTCATATTATTGTAATTTAACGCCATAAATTTTTTAATATTTTTAATACAATT